>ML859015.1:0-25829 GCA_009831015.1 Picea engelmannii | reverse complement strand
AGAAATGGAGAAGTTTAATATCTTGGTGATTATTGTAAGCATACAGCTCATATTAAACCCATTACAATTTCTATTGTTGAAGAACACACTACGAGGCCGTCCTACAGACTTGGGGTTTAATTGATGGAAGTCATTATCTTCAAAAACTTTTATAGGCTGTGGGCCATGCTAAGATTTAAAAATTTTATCATTAATGCAGACTAACAGCTTCATAAATTAAACTAATTTTCAAAAAATTTCAAAAATGGCTATATCGAAGCCCTGTTGCGCAGTCTGAAGCGCAATCCTCAATCGATAAATTAATTAGCGGGAATGGTAGGTGGTGAATTGAGCGGGCTTTGGATTTGAATGGATATGCATAATGGGTGTGGATGTGGATGGTGGTAGATGGGCCGGAGGGCATGGGCATGGGCATGGGCATGGATGATGTATGGTAGATGGGCGGAGGTGGTAGAGGGGATGGGGCGGGCGGCGTATGGACGGGTAGGTGGCCGGAGGGCAGAGATGATCGGCGACGGGAGTCGTACGGGAGTCCGGACGCCGTGAAAGGATGGCCGGCAAAGGTCGGTTTCGTTTGGCCTTTAGCCTACGTCGTAAGGTAATTTGTATAATATGGTTGTATGTATGTAAGCGGCACTGTACGGAAATATCATGTACGAAATTTTCACTTATTGACTTGTACAATGGTCGTAGAACATAAATTTCTGCTCTAGTGCTCTGTTCACACAGCTTTGAACAAATGTTTAATGGCGGTTGTTATATTTCTTTGTTGAACATATCCATAAATTCCTGGGCATATTTTATTTCCTTATTCTTGATTGTTCGATACACTCCTTAGTGGCACTACTTTCATCTCAATTTCCTTTAATTTTTCTTTTCTTGATTCCTAGTTATGTTCTTGAACCTTACAACAAAATAATTTTTTCACGAAGTGCTACTTTTATTTCTCCCCTTTTTTTTAAATGGAATTTCTAATATATTTTTTTTTCTTGATTTCTTGGCAGTGAAATTTTATGTTGCATCGGAAAGTTTAGATTTAAAATGGCCAAGGGCCAGTTATGGTCAAGGACCAATTCTCAGAGACTGAAATTTTATATGGCCAAAAGTCAATTTACAATGGAGACGAACAAAGTTCGCTCACACAAGAATTATCCAAAATACTTGGAATATAACATAATAATCCATGTAGGAATAATGTATAAAATATGAATATATAAGATGATATACAATTGATAATGAGGGCCCGTTTATATACCCACACAGGGGTGCCCTTAACCAATAGTCATGTCCTTTGAGACATGTCCTTCCATTAATAACAATTATTATTGATTAATTAATTATTATGTTATGAATATCTATTTATATGTATATTTATGTTCATAACACAAAACTTGAACAACTAGTATCATCATTGTCTTCCTCCTCTTCGTCTTGTTTTTCGATACCCCTAATTAACACAATTTATGTAATGTTGTTTGCTTTCTAATACATGTTAATTATGTCCTTCGTTGTTGTTGCATGCCAGTCCTCCTCAAGAATATGAAATTGTAATTCTTTGTTGCATAGTGGAATATTGTGGGAAACTATAGATGGATATGTATGTAGACGATTAGCAAGATTCAAATTAGGGGATGGCTTCATTCTATGGAGAGACTTATCCCCATAGGGGTTAGATTATGCATCCACAATTACACTTGTTGGGTAGAAAGTTAAATATCTTTGACTCATCCCAGTGTTGTTCTTCGATCCTTAGGATGTTTTACTCAAACATGGCTTGGATTGGATTGAAGAAGAAGAGTAAACAAAGGTGGTTTTTTTCTTAGAAGATTCATATGGATTGGAGTCATTACAGAAGAAGATGATGAAAGCTTTGGCTTCTTGGTATTGCTAGCCATAAACAATGAATTGAGAAAATTTACGAGCTTCTTACCTAGAGAGGTTGGTTTCTTAGGCTTCATGGAATCCTTTCGAGCTTGGGACTTTGGCTTAAAATCAGCATGATGATTTGCAAGGATGAAAGGCTTCTTTGTTGATAGAAAATCCACATCTCTAACTAATAATTTTCCATGTAAATCTCGAGAGCATTATCCACCAACAACCTATTTCCCTACTATGTTTAACTTGTTAACATATTATTGATTTATAATTGAATAAGTGAGAAATATTTCAAAATATGTTTTGTTTTTATGAAAATATATTTATTTTGCAATGGATATGTTCTCTAAATTTCTATGTTAGTCCAATATATATTGTGATTGTTGAACTGCTCTATTATGATTAGTTTCATCATGATTGTTAGTTAATAAATGTAATATCAAAGAACATATAAGATATTTCAGAGAGAAAAAGATTGAGTTCCATTTTTGGTGTATTCAATTCCAATTTATTTGAAAATAGCTCATGTATAATAATCATTTTTAAAATAAAAAGATGAAAAATAAAAGGATGAGGTTCATTGTAAAACATTTTCAAGAAAAAATGAATGAATGAATTAAATAAATATGATATGTATAAAGTAATAAAGACTGAAATAATATTATATGATTATGAAATAATATTGTATGTATCGTTGTTTGTAATAACCTCAATTTTGACTCTTGGGTTAGATGTGATTAGATTATGTACATATGGTTAATGTGTGGTTATTTAAATGGATATAAAGTTTTGTGGATTAATTTTAATGATTTTTAATATAAATACATTGTATATATTTTTAGTATAGAGTTCAAGGTCAAGGCTAGACATATGGACTTATGTTTAGGTTGCATAACATGGTTATGTTTTTCTATATTTCCTAGTCACCATATTACCATGGTGCATTTTATATTTTATATTATGTTGGATAAGTATGTAAAATATAAAATATTATAATTAAAAATCATCAAATAAGTTGCAAAATGAGAAAAAGGGTGTTACGAGTTCACGAGATGGGAAAATAAGGGATTCCACGGAGATAAAATTTAACTTATGGTTTCCTTATGTTAAATCATCATCCCTCCACCTTTTACCAAGTTATCTCAAGCCTTTTGTCAACATCAATCTCATGTGTTCTTACGAAAGAATATTATACTTGAAAGAATTATACATGGTCCTATGCACGTGAATGGTAAAGGAACCTTGAGTTTGTCCATGGGAGATTATTCTTCCTCTTTCATCCATTTTGTTTACAGAATGAAAAATTGCATATGTATCTATGGCTTCCCTCTACATGAAACCTACACTAGTAAACCCCATGAGCTCATGATTAATATGAGTATGTGGGGGTTTATGTGTAAGGTAAGAAGATGATTTGAAATATGTTATTACAATATTGCTTGAGATTGGGAAAAACAAGTGAATGGGAAATTTTGAATTATGCCAAAGAATTAAGTGCATTTAAGTTAAGGTATAACATCTCAAGATCCCATAGTACAATCAACATATTCATATTTCCATTTCCTCTAGTAGAGGCAGCAGGCTTTGCTAAGACACGCTAGGCTAAGAGTATGACGATGGAGTTGCATATTCCCATGATCATTCTCTTACTCATGTAGATCTATCTTGTCACTTAGAAATTATATGAAACAATCTAGATCATTACCTAAGAGATCCCATGCATTGTGAAAGTTATTTTTGTAGTACATAATAGCATATTATTGCTCAACACATTGTTAACATGCATATTACTATCTATCAACAAAATCAATACCACTAATTATCATCTGACACAGGAGGCACTAACTCCTATTGATATGTAATTCAAGAACTGATAGTCCACACAATTCACCAATATGGATTATTAATGCGGAATTCAATTGTTTCTTTGTCGAACTAAGAACATGCTCAATTTGTCCTTCATTTATTAAAGTGAAATTCTACCAATAAATCAACCAACACTTTGCCCATTTAAAACACCATCAATTGCAAGTATATTCCAGGAAAAATTTTCAAAGCTCAAGTCCAAAATTGTAGCCATTTACAACTCTGATCAATTGAAGATATAAATTTATGAGGCAAGTGGAATACCCAGCGATTCTTTGTTGTACACAATTCCCAATGCAATGTAGTGAATTATGGGAACACTACCATATCAGAAAACATTGTTTCCATATATCAATAGCATTGAGAGCACATGCTATCACCAATAAATTAAGTTGCGCGTTAATGCTCCACACTTGGTAATGGGATTGGGTCACAACGTTTTGTTAGCCAATGATTTCCTGAGGGAATAATGACCCACAAGAGGTGAATGCCAAAATTGATCGGTTGTTGAGTTTAAGACAGGAAAACAACACAATGTGTGCTAGAGGAATGCTACAGGTTGTAAACACATTTCACAACCTGCTATAGCCCATAGAAAAAAATAATACATTCATAGACGACACATCCAATGCATGGAGTTTTCAAACACATGAGAATTTTATAAACCCATGCCATTGTTATGAAATAAAAACCATTACACAGAGATTTAAACATTTGATGGGGATTTTTATTATAAGCAAGAGAAATTCACAGAGAGTGAGCTATACACAATTTATCTGTATCGTTACTGACTAAAAATACAAATTTGTAGACAATTGTGGTTCAAATACACCTTTGTTCAGTGTGGACAGACCCCTTGTCTCCTTAGTCCACCAAACTTTGAGCAGGTTGCACTACTAGAGATTCCATTTATGCTAATGTACTCCATCAAGTTCTCTTGCATCTCCCTATGTTCTCCTCTTCACTACAACCCTCATTATTTAATGGGTTTCCTTTGGAAGGCCAACCATCACAACTATTCATTTCACCTTCACATTGTGTAAAAAGACAAAATAAAATGAAATGAAACGTATTTATTTAAAAAATTTACAAACATTTTCTAAGATATAATTCGAATCACACCTCCCCATTTGAAGGTTTATGGTCCCCAAAAGATAGACCATTAACGATACGGAAACAGAAGGCCTCCATTTGCCTCTGCATATCCACCATTCCATTGTTGACGAAGGTGGATTATTTCATGCTTGTCTGCCCTTGTTTCGTTGATAGAGGAGTTATGCTCTTTCTCTCTTGATGTGCTTTGAAAAGGTATGCTTTGCCACCTTTGACCAAGTGGTACTTGTTTTCTCTCATGTAGAAGGTAGCATCCCTATCCCACAAGTAGGGGCTACCCAACATCACTCCACAGGTTTCCAATGGTGCAACTTCACATTCTACCTCATCAACATAGTTGGCACTAATGGCGAATTTGGTTTTACATCGTCAAGTGATTCTCATAACAATTATCCCTTGAAACCATACTAGTGAACTTGGTTGAACTAGATCATAGGTTTCTAGACCAAGCTCATCAACTCATGTTTCAGAAACTAGATTGCATTGAGAACCACTATCGAACAAGGAATTTACCTTATGCTTCTTCACTTGAACTTTGATTCAGAATAGTGCATGTTTATCTCCACTCACCTTTGGTTGTTGCAATGTGGTGCAAACCACAGCTTCATCCAGATCAAAGGTGCTTTCTACCACTTCCTATTTTGTCTCGATAGATCCCTTGTCCTTTCCCTTGGACTTCAGCCACTTTGGACGTAATTCTGGATTAGATTTCTAGCACTTCTCTTTAGTGTGTCCATCTACATTGCAATATTTGCAATGCATGTTAGGATCCCTCTATTTTTCAGTTGTGGTTGTCATCTTCTTGTCTCTTCTCTTGTTGGTTTCTTCTTGACCCATGTGTTATTTTCCTTTCCTCGACTACAACTCAATGTAGATAGCCTTCTTGCTCGCCTTGTCTATGTTTTTCACAACACGAAACTGCAATTGTCTTCAGATATGGCTGAAAAGTTGTAATATCCCCAAGGACGAACTCTAGTTGTATTTATAATTTGTAAACATGTTTTGTAGGCTGGTGAGTCAAGTGTTGATAAGTTGGTGTGCTTATGTGTTTACTAGGCCGGAGAGCCTAGGTGTTAAAGGCCAGGAGCCTGATTTTGTATATGTAACTATGCAGATCATTAATAAAATATAAACATTGTTGCGTGCAGACCGACCACGAAGAAAGAGTGATGGGGGACTAAGCTTCCACAAGGTTGGGTAAGGGAGGAAGCTAAGTGTGTGGGCCTAGGGGCTAAGCTAGGGGGCTTACCTCTAAAGGGGATAATAATTTATTATTATTTCCTAAAGGCTAAGGTGGACAATTGACCAAGTGTTGTCCTAAGTTCTTTGAAAAGAAACGTGTGCAAAAGGGAATGCATGCAGCTCCAGGAAGACAAGTGTCGACATGGGCGCATGCAATTAAAAGTTGAAGTGTCGGCTATGTTGGGGGTGGGCGGGTCATTCTTCCATCCTCCTCCTGAGTTCGCCCTCCATTCTTCCATCCGGAGTCTGAACCCAAAACCTCCATGATCGACCTCTGTGTTGATTCCTTGTCATGCACCCTAAAACCCATGGACTGAGCCGTATCTCCTATGAAGTCTGAGCACCCTGTAAATGCCTAAGTCATGTTGTGTCTTAGTGTGGACTGTTGTCATTTTTGGATGTCTATACCCATTTTCCTGTTGTTGATGTCACCCATGAGTTAACTGAGTGTTGTTGTTGTTGTTGTTGTTGTTATCATCCTTACCTTCCGGGAATTGAGTTGAAACTAGTTGAAGAAGTGGGTTGTCAGGCCTGTGGTTGAAGAGGCAGGTTGGCAGGCATGTGAGAAGCTCTCTCCAGGTGAGAGAGTTTGTTGAGAAGTGGTTTTATCCTAGAGAGAGTCCAGCACCAGCTCCAGAGCTCTGAGAATTCCTGATCCGGCCTATTGTCGAGACCCTGAGAGGGAGGTGAAGCAGTCGATGGATTGTGTGACTGTGAAGGTGTATACTCCTGGGTGGAACAGGCATGTGGGGAATGAGATTCTGTGAGTAGGGGGCGTAGGAAGGCTCTTGGAGAGAGAGTTTGTTGGGAAGTGGTTTTCTTCCAGAGAGAGTCCAGCACCAGCTACGGAGCTCTGAGAATTCATGATCTGGCTTGTTACCGAGGCCCTGAGAGGGAGGTGAAGCAACCAATGGATAGTGTGACAGTGAAGGTGTATACTCCCGGGTGGAACAGGCATGTGGGGAATGAGATTCTGTGAGTAGTGGGAGTAAGAAGGCTCCTGGAGAGAATCCTTTTGGTTGCATTGTGCAGTTTTCCTGTAACCTTAGCCTAGTCTAGGATTCCCTTGCCCTGGGTGGAGTTTAGTCCCATCTCGATGGTGACCCACTTCTGAGCGTGATGAGCAGCGTACGCTAAGGCTGGGAGGTTCGTGGAAGGTCTGCACATAGTTGGTGGATTTACTCCAGCTAAAAGATAAGTATCATTTATGTGCTTAATTACATATTTTATGTATGTTTTGTGATACTTGAATGTTATCATGTATTCCGTTGCATATATGAATTATTGTCTATTACATGTGAATCTGTATGGCAGCAGTGACTCTGTGTTATGTGTTTTATTTTTATTAAAATGCATGTTAGATATATCTATGTATGTATGTATTTCTGCGTGGTAGCGTTACTCGGCCTATGGATGGTCGGGAACGTTACAATATGGTATCAGAGGCTAAGTAAAGCGTCTGAGTAGTGGCATTGCCCGACCTGTTGGTGGCTGGGGATGTTACAATATGGTAGCATAGCATGGTTTTGACACTGAGCCTGTATGGACCATGTTAGTGGTTAACGAGACAAGGACTTTAGAGTGAATTGTTGTCGAAAGGGACAAAATTCGAGGTTCAGAGTGTCCCTAGGTGCAAGGAGTACGTCGACAGAGTCTTTGACTCAAAAATCTCGTGAGAAATAGATTGAGTTTTCTCGTGAAGGGATGCGAAGATCTGTTGCAAGGAGTGCACAGATCCGAAAGTTGACTAAGTGTCGAAGCAACCCTCTAAGGAGAAAGGGGTTTGAGAAATGAAGCTCAGGAAGAGGAGCGACAACAGTTGTTAGATTTTTTGTTAGAAGGAGTCTGGACTGTTAGATCCTTGTCTAGGAAAGAAAAGGAGAGCGTAGAGGAGTTGAAACTCCCAAAGAGTCGAAGTGGTGAGTCATGATGACGTCACCTGAAGGCGACACAAACCTTTCCTATACCTTCCACGTGCCCCCACCTGGACTGTTGACAGTTGTACTATGTGGGCCCTGAGGTTACATAACATAGTTGAAGGTCGACGGACCCACATTGGCATTGATCACGATACGTCAAGATCGACGGCCAAGAGGCATTGTGGGGACCCAAGTTACACGGAAGTTAATTATTCAAAGCAGTCCTACAATCCAAACCGTGATTTCACCAAGGGGTTACGTGTCAGCGTCAGAGGAATTCCGGGACGAAAGGCGGGTTACTCCAAACCGTGAATGCAAACCCCCGCAATTTGGAAAACGTTAAGTGATGTGACGTAATAACGTCACCAAAATTGACATGGAAGTGTTCAGAAAATAACGGTTCGGGGCATTAGGGGTGTGCGGATGTGAAATCCTCCGAAGTTCCAAAGCTCCGAAGCTATGAAGTCTCGGAGCTCACATGCTTGAAGTTCCATAGTGGGTGTCAGCCATCGGATGTTGGGTAGTCGTGGACTGTTGATCCACCCTACTTCGTGAGTCCGTTAATCTGAACTCCGAGATATTGTTGTGTGGTGCTTTGGAATCTTCTGAAGGCCTGAGTAAGCACCTAGTGATCTAGCGCTTGGTCACGGCTTGTGATCACATGCGTTGGGGACTGAGAGGAAGGGGCTAGTGCCCAAAAATTATTATAGGACAGAGAAAATCTTGGAAAGAAAATGAAATCTGAACATTTTTCTTAAATCATATTGGCTTGTGAATACTGTGAGAATTGTTAAGGACTGATGACCTGACAAACTTCGATTGACCGCACATTATGTTTGCAAAGTTTAACGAGTGTCAGAACCGAACCAAATTTCCACTGAGTGTAGAGAAATGGACGAGGCACAAAATGCTTCTAGTTTAGAGAATGAAGTAAAAGGAATGGATGACCATTTGGGAGTTGAAGGATCGAACTCCAATGGGCATGGAGAATAGATAGATAAGGAAGTGCATATGATGAAAATCATTGAACAATTGCATAAATATGCCTAGGTTCACCGAGCAGATAACAGGAAGCTCATGAAATCTAAGGAACAACAGGGTGAATTCAACTTAAAGTTGATGAAGAGTTTGGAGAGAATAGAAAAGAAGTTGGATGAGGAGAGTGATTCAAGCAAATCAAGGAGTCGCAAGACCCCTAAGAAGAAAAGAAGATCAAGAAGCATTAGCAGTCATCGTCACCACTCCCCGAAGCATTCCAATAAGGAGGCACACAGTAGTTCAAGCCCATATCCTACCAGAAAGCACAGGAGATCTGGAGTGGATGAGCTGAAGCGAGAAATGAACAAGATTAAGCCTCCTACGTTTGATGGAGAGCACAAGAAGGAGGAAGATGTCGAGACATGGTTTCTTGGCATGAGGAAATATTTCCAACTGCAGAATTATTCCTCTCATGTCAAAGGAAGAATTGCAATGTATCAACTGAAGGGAAAAGCATCCATGTGGTGGGATCAACTGGTGCAGGTGCAACACATTAAAGAGAAGGATATTACCTGGAAATAATTCAAGAGGTATATCGAAAAGAAAAACTTGACTAAAATATACTATGACAGAAAGATGAAATAGTTCTTTGAACTCAAGCTGGGCAGCATGAGCATTGATGAATACGAACGAAGGTTCTTGGAGTTGTTGAAATATGTTCCCTTCATCAAGGATGAGACTGTCAAGATTCAAAGGTATCTGAGTGGATTGCCACCTTCCATCGGTGACAAGATCCAGTATGATGACCCTAAGACTATGGAAGAGACTATAAGGAGAGAAATAAGCTTATGTGAACAGTCAAAAGAAAATCCTACTTTTCGGAAGGCTTGGGATGACCAGAAGAAGTTCAAGAAAGAGTAGAGGCAGAAAGGAAACAAACCTCCCTTTTTAAAAAACAGTCATCAACGACAGCCATCGTTTATAGAGTCGGGAATGGCTGACATAGGGGGACAAAGGCCGAGGCAGACGCCCATTTAGTTTTGGGGCTATCAGGGAAACCACAAGTACAGAGATTGTCCCCACAAAAATGGAAAAGTGAGAGTTGTCCATAATGCTCAGTAAACTGAAACAGTGGAGGACATGGGAGGTAGAATACAAAGAATCTACGCAGCCCTGGACAACAAGCAAGCAGAATATCAGTCACACTTGATTGAAGTGGAAGGTATGATCAACTACCATGCCTTTACTATTTTAATTGATTCAGGGGATATCCATAGTTATATAGATCCTAGAGTGGTGGAAAGTTTGCAATTGTCGAAAAGAAAACATGGAAAATCTTGGTTAGTGCAGCTTGCTACAGGAACCAACAGAAAGGTTATGGAATTGGTTAAATCATGTCCAGTGGACATGAATGGACTAAGTACTAAGGTAGACCTGAATATCTTACCTTTAGGTTCTTATGATTGCCTAATTGGTATGGACTAGCACCATGTCATCTTGGACTGACGTAACAAGGTATTCACGTTCCTGGATGAGGAAGGAAATCGGAAAATAGTCCAAGGAATTCCCAGAGCTGTGACTATCAAGGAAATCTCAGCAATGCAGCTAAAAAAGTGCTATAGAAAAGGTTGTCAATTATTTGCAGCCCATGTGGAGGAAGCATCTAAGGATGAGGTCTCAAGGATTTAAGACCATGTAGTATTAAAAGATTTTGAGCATGTATTCCAGGAGGTACCAAAACTACCCCCGAAAAGAGATATTGACTTCTCTGTAAACCTGATTCCTTGAGCAACTCCAGTGTAGAAAACTCCTTAAGGCATGAGTACACCAGAGCTGAAAGAACTGCAATTGCAGCTTGAAGAGCTTTTGAAGAAGGGGTATATACGCCCAAGTGTGTCACCTTGGGGAGCCCCGGTCCTATTCATGAAGAAGAAGGATGGAACATTGATATTGTGCATCGATTTCAGACAGTTGAACAAGGTGACTGTAAATAACAAGTATCCTTTGCCAAGGATCGATGATCTCTTTGATCAGTTGAAGGATGCCAAGATATTCTCAAAAATAGATCTTAGATCGAGATATCACCAGGTAATAATAAAGGATGAAGACATCAGTAAGACTGCCTTCAGAACAAGGTATGGTCATTATGAATTCACAGTGGTGCCATTTGGGTTGTCGAATGCACCCGTTGTTTTTATGTGCCTAATGAATGGTGTATTCAGAGAATATATAAACAAGTTTTCCATAGTCTTCTTAGATGACATCCTGGTGTATTCCAAGTCGGAGGAAGAGCATGAACATCATCTGAAGATGGTGTTGCACATGCTAAGAGAGCACCAACTGTATGCCAAGTTGAGCAAATGCTCATTTTATCAAAAGCAGATCCATTACTTGGGGCATATCATCTCAAAGGATGGGATAGTCGTGGATCCTGAGAATATTGAGGCCATCAGAGAATGGTCAGCGCCAAAGAATGTGTCAGAAGTCAGATCCTTTATGGGTCTAGCTGGATATTACAGAAGGTTCATTGTGGGGTTCTCAAGGATAGCTCACCCCATCACTTCCTTGCAAAGGAAGGAGAAGAAGCTCCAATGGACAGAGCATTATGAGAAAAGCTTCCAGCGATTGAAGCAGTTGTTAACCAGTGCTCCAATCCTAAGGATTTCAAACCCAAATGAAGACTTTGTAGTGTGTACAGATGCATGGAAAGAAGGACTGGGAGGAGTCCTCATCCATAATGGATTCGTAATTTGTTATGAATCCAGAAAGTTGAAAGAGCATGAAAGGAACTATGCAACTCATGATTTGGAGTTGGCAGCCATAGTACACGCTCTAAATAAATAGAGGCATTAACTCATGGGAAGGAGGTTCGAACTGAGAATAGACCACAATGGTCTAAGGTATTTGTTTGATCAGCCAACCTTGAATGCTAGGCAGAGTAGGTGGTTGGAGTTCCTTTGTGAGTACAACTTTGATATCAATCATATCAAAGGAAAAGAGAACAAAGTGGTTGATGCACTCAGCAGGAGAGTGAATGAACTATATGCTACAACCATTAGCATGTACCAAACTGATATTAAGGGAAGAATTTTGGAAGTTGCAAATGCAAATTTGTAGTACATGGAGTTGGTAGCAAAGTTACAGCAAGGTGAGATGCTACAAAGAGTGGAAGATTATATGTTGGGAGCTGATGGAACACTCTTGTACAAAAACAGAGCTTATGTACCTAATGTCCAGGAATTGAAACTTATGATTTTAAAAGAAATGCATAATGTGCCTTATGTTGGGCACCCTGGATATCAAAAAATTGTGGCAGCAATCAAGAGCCATTACTTTTGGTCGAGTATGAAGAGAGATATTGTTGAATACATCGCCAAATGTATGGAGTGTCAGAAGGTTAAAGTTGAGCACAGGCACCTAGTAGGGTTACTATAGCCTTTATCCATTCCTGAGTGGAAGTGGGAGGTAGTGACAATGGATTTCATCACAGGATTGCCCAGAACAGGCAAGCAGCATGATTCAATCATGGTGGTGGCGGACAAGCTTACGAAAGCTACCCTTTTTTTTCCATTGAAGACTACTCACAAGGCAGCTAACGTTGTTGATATTTTTATGAGGGGAATAACACGATTGCACGAAATCCCCAAGACAATTGTGTCTGACAAAGACCCGAAATTCACCTCAAAATTTTGGAAAGGTTTATTCAAGGGGTTTGGAACGAATTTGAACTTCAACACAACCTATCATCCTAAGTCTGATGGGTAGACAGAGCGGGTGAATCGAGTAATAGAAGACATACTAAGGATGTATGTGATGGACAAACCATCTAAATGGGAAGACTACATACACTTGGTAGAATTCGCCTACAACAATGGGTATCAAGCATCACTGAAGATGAGCCCATTTGAAGCACTTTACGATAGAAAGTGCAGCACTCCAATAATTTGGGATAACCTAGCTGATAGAGCAGTGGTTGGGCCAAAGTTGCTCAAGGAAATGGAAGAGAAAATGCTAAAAAATTAAACAAAATTTGAAGGTTGCCCACGATAGGCAGAAGAGTTATGCTGATAAGAACATAACCCACCAAGAGTTTAAAGTGGGTGATCATGTTTTCTTGAAAGTGAAAGCCAACAGAAGTTCCCTGAAGCTGGGAAACTGTTTGAAGTTGACAACCAGACTTTGTGGGCAATTTGAAATCCTAGAAAGGATTCGACCAATTGCATATATGCTTGCATTACCTTCATCCATGATTGTACATAATGTGTTTCATGTTTCATTGCTTAAGAAATATATACATGATGCTAATCATGTCATTGATTGGAATTTGATTCAGGTGGAGCAAGAAGGCGTCTTGCAAGTGCATCTTGTGCGCATATTGGACCGGAAGAGAAAATAGCTCCGGAATCGAGCCATAGGGCTTGTAAAGGTCCAGTGGACCTGGTACGATGCTGAGGACGTGACATGGGAACATGAGGATGCTATGCAGGAAAAATACCCGCATCTTTTTGAAGATTTTGAAAATCTTGTTGATGTTGTGTAAAGAGTTGCACTGAGGATAATGAAAAAATAAGGGGAGGGGATTGTAATATCCCCAAGGAAGAGCCCCAATTGTATTTATAAATTGTTAACATGTTTTGTAGGCTGGTGAGATGAGTGTTGATAAGTTGTTGGGCTTATGTGTTTACTAGTTCGGAGAGCCTAGGTGTTAAAGGCCATGAGCATGATTTTGTATATGTAACTATGCAGATCATTAATAAAATATAAACATCGTTGTGTGCAGACCGACCACGAAGAAAGAGTGATGGGGGACTAAGCTTCCATAAGGTTGGGTAAGGGAGGAGGCTAAGTGTGTGGGCCTAGGGTCTAAGCTAGGGGGCTTACCTCTAAAGGGGATAATAATTTATTATTATTTCCTAAAGGCTAAGGTGGACAATTGACCAAGTGGTGTCCTAATTTCTTTGAAAAGGAACATGTGCAAAAGAGAATGCATGCAGCTCCAGGAAGACAAGTGTCTACCTAGGCGCATGCAATTAAAAGTTGAAGCGTCAGTTGTGTTGGGGGTGGGCGGGTCATTCTTCCATCCTTCGCCTGAGTTCGCCCTCCATTCTTCCATCTGAAGTCTTAACCTGAAACCTCCATGATCGACCTCTACGTTGATTCCTTGTCATGCACCCTGAAACCCGTGGACTGAGTCGTGTCTCATGTGAAGTCTAAGCACCATGTAAATGCCTGAGTTGTGATGTGTCTTAGTGTGGATTGTTGTCGTTTTTGGATGTCTATACCCATTTTCCTATTTTTGTTGTCACCCGTGAGTTAACCGAGTGTTGTTATCCTTATCTTGCGGGAATTGAGTTGAAATTGGTTGAAGAAGTGGGTTGTCAAGCCCGTGGTTGAAGAGGCGGGTTGTCATGCCTGTGAGCAGCTCTCTCCAGGTGAGAGAGTTTGTTGAGAAGTGGTTTCCTCCCAGAGAGAGTCCAGCACCAGCTCCGGAGCTCTGAGAATTCCTAATCTGGCCTATTTTCGAGACCCTGAGAGGAAGGTGAAGCAGTCGATGGACTGTGTGACAATGAAGGTGTATACTCCTGGGTGGAACAGGCATGTTGGGTATGAGATTCCTTGAGTAGTGGTCGTAAGAAATCTCTTGGAGAGAGAGTTTTTTGGGAAGTGGTTTTCTTCCAGAGAGAGTCCAACACCAGCTACGGAGCTCTGAGAATTCCTAATTCGGCCTGTTTCCGAGACCCTGAGAGGGAGGTGAAGCAGACGATGGACTGTGTGACAGTGAAGGTGTATAATCCCAGGTGGAATAGGCATGTGGGGAATGAGAGTCCGTGAGTAGTGGGCATAAGAAGGCTCCTGGAGAGAATCCTTTCGATTGCTCTGTGCAGTTTTCATGTAACCTCGGCCTAGTGTAGGATTCCCTTGTCCTGGGTGGAGCTTGGTCCCAGCTCGGGGGTGACCCACTGTTGAGCGTGATGAGCAGCATGGTCTAAGGCTATGAGGTTTGTGGAAGGTTTGCACGTAGTTGGTGGATTTACTCCAGCTAAAAAATAAGTATCATTTATGTTCTTAATTACATATTTTATCCATGTTTTGTGATGCTTGAATGTTATCATGTATTCCGTTGTGTATATGAATTATTGTCTATTACATTTGAATCTGTATGGTAGCAATAACTCTGTGTTATGTGTTTTATTTCGATTAAAATGTATGTTAGATATATCTATGTATGTATGTATTTCTGCGTGGTAGCGTTACTCGGCGTGTGGATGGTCAGGGACATTACAATATGGTATCAGAGGCTAAGTAAAGCGTCTTAGTAGTGGCATTGCCCGGTCTGTTGGTGGTTGGGGATGTTTACAAAAGTCCTCCAAGGTACTTCATCACTACTCCTAGATCTTCCAAAGAGATACCCAACCGGATGGTCTGCCTCCTGAACTCAGAAGTGTATCATTTCACTCCTTGTCCTTGTTCTTTCTGAAGGTACTGCCACTTCATGAGTTTCTCCTCTTCATAACCTATGGGATAGAATTGTGACTTCAGCAATGCCTTGAAGTCCTCTCGTTTCATCACCATGGGATTCTTACCTATCCTTAGGGCATCCATACAACTCTCCCACCATAACAAAGCATGTCTGGTCATATTCAAGCAAGAAAAGGAGATATGTTATGTTTCTTTGATGTGATACTGACCAAAGTAAACTTCCAATTGTTTCAACCAGTTATCCAAGACTTCATCATTAGATTGTCCATCAAACATGGGTATCATAATCTTTGCTTCAACTTTGAAAGGAACACTGGAAGATGAAGAAAATGCGTTGTCACTACCTAAGTTCTCAAGCATCTCTCCTTTGGTATATTCTGGGCTAGCCTTGTGTTCTTCATTCTCAGTCTCTGTTGAGTGTGCTTCCTTACCATTCATTACCAACAGTTGTGTCACTAACTCTATCAATGTAGCAATGCCTTGCTCCAGGAAATCCAATCTGACCTTCAAGTCTTCCTTTTCATCTTCTTCACGATGATTCGCCACCATCAATGGTCCCTTACCTCTCTGTAGGCCTAGCAGTAATGCTTTTCCAATGTTTCAGTACTAGCTACGGGTGTTTACCATGCAATTTTTCTCTAAGCCTTCAGAACCTGCTCTAATACCATCTGATCTGTAATTAAGGGATTGATAGTCCACATAATTCACCAATACGGATTCTTAATGCGGAATTCAATTGTTTCTTTGTCGAGCTAAGAACACGCTCAATTCGCCCTTCATTTATAGAACTGAAATTCTACCAATAAACCAAACAACACTTTGCCCATTTAAAACATCGATAATTGCAAGTATATTCTAGGAAAATTTTAAAGGCTCAAGTCCAAAATTGTATCCATTTACAACTCTAATCAATGGAAGATATAAATTTATGAGGCAAGCGACAAACCCAGCTACTCTTTGTTGTACATAGTTCCTAATGCAATGTAGTGAATTATGGGAACACCGCAATATCAGAAAACATTGTTTATATATATCAATAGCATTGACAACACATGTTATCACCTATAAATTAAGTTACTAGTTGATGCTCTACACTTGGCAATATGATTGGGTGTTAACCAATGATTTCCTAAGGGAATAACGACCCACAAGAGGTGAATGTCAAAATTGATCGATTGTTGAGTTTAAGATAGGAAAAACAACAATGTGTATGCTAGAGGAATGCTACAGGTTGTAAACACATTTCACAACCTACTATAGCCCATAGAAAAAAATAAGACATTCATAGTAGACACATCCATTGCACAGAGCGTTCAAACACACGAGAATTTACTAAACCCACACTATTGTCATGAAATCAAAACCATTGCACGTAGATTTTAACATTTGACGGGGATTTTTATTATAAGCGGGAGAAAATCACAGAGGGTGAGCTATACACGATTTCTCTATATAGTTACTCACTGAAAAAACAAAGTTGCAGACAACCATGGCTCAAATACACCTTCACTAAGTGTGGACAAACCCCTTGTCTCCTTAGTCCACCAAACTTCGAGCAGGTTGCGCTACTAGAGCTTCCATTTATGCTATTGTACTCCCTCAAGTTCTCTTGCATCTCCCTCCATTCTCCTCTTCACTATAGCCCTAATTGTTTTAATGGGTTTCCTTTGGAAGGCCAACCATCACAACTATTTGTTTCACCTCCCCGTTGTGAAAAAAGAAAAAATAAAATAAAATGAAAAGAAGCGTATTTATTTACAAAATTTACAAACATTTTCCAAGATCCAATTCAGATCACACCTCCCCATTTGAAGGCTTTTGGTCCCCAAAATATGGACCATTTAGGAGATGGAAACAAAAGGCCTCCATTTGCCTCTACATATCCACCATTCCATTGTTGACAAATGTGTCTTGTTTCATGCTTGTCTTCCCTTGTTTCGTTGCTAGAAGAGTTATGCTCTTTCTCTCTTAATGTGTTTTGACGAGGTATGCTTTGCCACCTTGAACAAAGTGGTACTTGTTTTCTCTCCTGTAGAAGCTAGCATCTATATCCCACAAGTAGGGGCTACCCAGCATCACTCCATAGGCGTCCAAAGGTGCAATTTCACATTCTACCTCATCAACATAGCTAGCACTAATGGAGAACTCAATTTTACATCGTCGAGTGATTCTCATAATAGTTTTCCCTTGCAACCATACTAGTGAACTTGTTTGCACTAAATCATAGGTTTCTAGACCAAGATCATCAACTAATGTTTCGGAAACCAGATTACATTGAGAACCACTATCGAACAAGGCATTTAGCTTATGTTTCTTCACTTGAACTTTGATTCAGAATAAAGCATGTTTATCTACGCACCTTTGGCTACTGAAATGTGGTGCAAACCACAGCTTCATCCATATCATAGGCATTGTCTATTGCTTCCTTTTTTGTCTCGGTAGCTCCCTTGGCCTTCCCCTTGTACTTTATCCACTTTGGACATAATTCTGAATGAAGTTTCCAACACTTCTCTTTAGTGTGTCCATCTACATCGCAATGTTTTCAATACCTATTAGGGTCCGTTTGTTTTTCGGCTATGGTTGTCATTTTATTGTCTCTTCTCTTGTTGGTTTATTCTTGGCCCATGTGTTGTTTTCCTTTCCTCGAGTCCAATTCAATGTAGAGAGCCTTCTTGCTCACCTCATATATGCTTTTCACATCATGAAGCTGCAATTTTCTTCGAATATGGTTGGCAGGTCCTCCAAGGTACTTCATCACCACTATTGGCTCTTCCAAAGAGATACCCAACCAGATGGCCTACCTCCTGAACTCATAAATGTATTATTTCACTCCTTGTCCTTATTTTTTTTTAAGGAACTGCCACTTCATGAGTTGGTCCTCTTCGTGACCTATGGGATAGAATTGTGACTTCAACAATGCCTTGAATTCCTCCCATTTCATCACCACAGGATTCTTACCTATCCTTAGGGCATCCATATAACTCTCCCACCATAACAAAGCATGTCTGGTCATATTCAAGTAGGCAAAGGAGATCTGTTGTGTTTTTTTTATGTGATACAGACCAAAGTAAACTTCCAATTGTTTCAACTAGTTATCCAAGACTTTGGCATTAGATTGTCCATCAAACATGGGCATCTCAAGCTTCGCTTCAAATTTGAAAGGAACATTGGAAGATGAAGAAAAATTGTTTTCATTACCCGAGTTTCCAAGCATCTTTCCTTTGGAATGTTCTGGGCCAGCCTTGTGTTCTTCATGCTCAGTCTATGTTGAGTGTGCTTCCTTACCGTTCATTACGAACAATGGTGTCACCAACTATGTCAATGTAGCAATGCCTTGCTCTAGGAGAGCCAATCTGACATTTGGGTATTTCCTGTCATCTTCTTCACAATGATTCCCCAACATCAATGGTCATATGTTTCTTTATAGGCCTGGCAGCAATGTTTGTCCACTGTTTCGGTACCGGTTGTGGGTGTTTCCCATGCAGGTTTTCTCTGAACCTTTGAAACCTTCTCTGATACTATTTGATCCATAATTGAGGGATTGATAGTCCACACAATTCACCAATAAGGATTCTTAATGCGGAATTCAAATTTTTCTTTGTCAGGCTAAGAACACGCTCAATTTGTCCTTCATTTATTAAAGTGAAATTCTGCAAATAAACCAACAAACACGTTGCCCATTTAAAACACCAGCAATTGCAAGTATATTCCAGGAAAAATTTCAATAGCTCAAGTCCATAATTGTAACCATTTACAACTTTGATCAATGGAAGATATAATTTTTTTAGGCAAGCGACAGACCTAGCTACTCTTTGTTGCACATAGTTCCCAATGCAATGTAGCAAATTATGGGAACACTACCATATCATAAAACATTGTTTCCATATATCAATAGCATTGACAGCAAGCACATGTTATCACCTATCAATTAAGTTGGACGTTGATGCTCTACACTTGGAAATGGGATTGGGTCACAACGTTTTGTTAGCCAATGATTTCCTAAGAGAATAACGACCCACAAGAGGTGAATGCCAAAATTGATCGATTGTTGAGTTTAAGACAGGAAAAACAACACGATGTGTGCTATAGGAATGCTACAGGTTGTAAATACATTTCACAATGTGCTATAGCCCATGTAGAAAAAAATAAGGCATTCACATCCGACACATCCATTGCATGGAGCGTTCAAACACATGAGAATTTAATAAACCCATGCCATTGTCATGAAATCAAAACCATTACACGCTGATTTTAACATTTGGCGAGGATTTTTATTATAAGCAAGATAAAATCATTTTCTCTGTATTGTTACTCACAGAAAATACAAAGTTGCAAACAACCATGGCTCAAATACATCTTCGCTTAGTGTGGAAAGATCCCTTGTTTCCTTAGTCCATTAAACTTCGTGCAGGTTGCACTACTAGAGATTCCATTTCCGCTAATGTACTCCCTCAAGCTCTCTTGCATCTCCCTCTGTTTTCGTCTTCACTACAGTTCTCATTGTTTTAATGGGTTGTCTTTGAAAGGCCAGCCATCACAACTATTTCTTTCACCTTCCCAGTATATCAAAAGACAAAATAAAATGAAATGAAAAGAAACATATTTATTTACAAAATTTACAAACATTTTCCGAGATCCAATTCTAATCACCTACTAAATAATATTTACTAGCTCGCAATGATTCTCCTCCTCTTAGCAAACATTCTCATGCAAGCATATGAAATGCTATGGATCAATTCATTTGAGATCCAATACACTAAGAAAGTTATCAATATAGTATTAAATACTATGCTGACCACATGCTTATTGATTGGCATGACTATGATGGGAATCAATGTTCTATAGTTTCTGGGAATCAATGTTATTGGGATAAGCATGAGTAGTTTCTGGAATTTACT
Organism: Picea engelmannii; assembly: GCA_009831015.1. Classification (NCBI taxonomy): domain Eukaryota; kingdom Viridiplantae; phylum Streptophyta; class Pinopsida; order Pinales; family Pinaceae; genus Picea; species Picea engelmannii. The sequence goes on along the minus strand of ML859015.1, from coordinate 5,458 downwards.
ATGTGATCTTAGGGTTTTGTTTTTGTTATTGGGACAAGTATTAGTAGTTTCTCAGATTTACTTTTATGAGACAGAGCTTTGGGCTCTTTGAAATTTGGATCAATATATATCACAACTCACGACTCGGTTTGTTGTATAAAACGGAGAAACTCAGAAATCAAAGGAATTCTCGTGCTCCACGCTCCACTCTGCCCGTCAGGTTACCAACCGAGCCTTGACCTCCGCGGGTGCTGCACTGTGCAAACGCTCCCAGACGCGGTGGGGAATCTGACGGGCCTCCAAAGTTTCGATTTGCATGGGTGTTTTACTCTGTACACGCTTCCAGACTGGTGGGTTGGGAACCTGACGGGCAGAGTTACATTATTAATCTAAAATTATTTTTATTAACTTTTAATTAATAAATTTTAGTTAATAAATTTAATTTAAAAATATTGCATTAAAATTTATTATTATAATTTAATTCATATATTTATTAACCTTAAAAAGAATTAACCACCTCTACACAGAAAATCTCATCATAATAAAGTGTAAAGCCTTTATGAAGATTTAGTTTGTTTTTAAATTTTCAATTTATAATTCTTAATTCATGTTTTAATTATTTATCATTTTAACCAAGGTGTTACTTTAGTATTTAAAAAAAACTTTCAACATAAAAATTTTAATTATTAATTCCTAAAAATTTTAATTTATATTTTAATTATTTATTATTTTAATAAATCTAAATAACATTTAATTATTAATTTTTGAAATTTTTAATTTATATTTTAACTATTTATTATTTAAAATTTAAATAACATTTAATTATTAATTTCTGAAATTTTTAATTTATATTTTAACTATTTATTATTTAAATAAATTTAAATATTAATTGTATATCAAATATCTCTAAGATATATAAGGACATACAAACTCAAGTTTCTCGCATATGTGAAGATGTTTCAATTTGTTTTTGAAATTTTAATTTTTGAATTTCTTAATTCATATTTCAACTATTTATCATTTTAACAATGTATACATCTCTATAATATAGTAAGAAATATAAATGGAAGAATTTAATGGATAGATATATTTGTTTTTTTTAATTAATTTATTATATATATTTAATTATAATATTATCTTATTAATTTATCATAAATATTTTATTATAATATTATATTTTGTATTATATGTATTTTTATATTTTTTTCATTTTTTTTTTATACAATGTAAATAGAATTTTTTACTTATATAATTATATTTGTTTATTTGTATCAGACTATGTTAATATTAAAAAAATATTATTAACTTTATTTTTTTAATTTAAGAAGTATGGTGGGGTTTATATTTTTGTTTTAAGGAAAATCTTAAGCTTTCCATTTGACATCTCAAGCATTTACATGAAAATAACTTACCAAATGAATATCAGTATTGGTGACAATTAATTGAATTGAGTTATATATATATATATATATATATATATATATATATATATATATATATATNTATTAAATTAATTTTTTATTTTACATGTAAAATAACAATTGGCTAATTGGCTTATGAAAAGTGATCATGTTATAAGTAGGATTTGAATTAAAGTGGGGAGAATAATAATTTATCCTTTCAAAGTGATCATGTTATTAATAAGATTTGAATTGGTTTGGAGAGGATAACAATTTATCCTTTCAACAATAAGCTAAACCCAAATCACTTTCAAAATTAAATTAATTATATTGGTTTTATTAAAATTAATTTTATAACTATTTTAAAAATCTTTCATAATGATGTATATAAATTTTAAAAATTTATGAAAAGTGAAAATCAAAAATCAATTTAGTATTATCTTCACTATAATAACAATGAATACATCAAAATTGTCATGTAACCATCTCTCCATCACCACATTTAAGAAGGGGTGTGATTTTTGTCTTTATCCATTCACTTGATCCTTTTGTCTTTTTACATTGACTTGATCCTTTGGGGTTCTGAATTCATTTCCATCTCTGAATTAATCCTTGTTGTGCATGCACAACATTGTTTTCATGTTTCCATCAAGGCCTTTTGAAAATATTAGACACTTAATCCTTGAGGTTGTGTTACTTGTAACATCACTGTAAATATTAAAAGTGATAAGTGATAGAAAGAGGGAAGACAAACAGTTATTTGCATTGTATTTATTAACCTATCATATTAATACAAATCACAAGTGTGGAGTTACGGATTTTACAATACCTGGCATGTCACTGGTATTCAAGTAAGCGTAGATTAACTCCATGAGTGTTTCTTTTTGTGTGCAGAAAACATCCTCTGTCATCTATAATGTCTATCCCTTTGTTGTTGTTCCTCTGATCGATTTTTGTACCCATCGGTGGTAAATGACTGGCTTTCCTACATGTTCCAGTTCATTTTGTCTATCAAGCGCACCTATCCTCCCACGAAACCCTATCTCTCCTATCTACGTGAAACCCTAGCATCGATTTCTCACGCATTCGTGGTTGAGAGATCATGGTCGTCGTCCCATTTCCTACCAGGGTACCAGCAATCTTGAATGCCCTAAGGATGACGAAAGTTAGGAAGAGGATGGCGCAGAGAGAGGCAAGGGTGGATTTCGAAAGAATTTGATCCCTGACCTCCTAATTTCTGGTATTCTTGTGGCTGTGTTGGGAGTCGTTGTGGTTGTGGCGGAGGCAATCTCCTTGTTCCCCTCATGATCGCTTGGGGTCACGATTCTGTTGGGATAGACAGCCTCGACCGAGGGCTTCAGAGTGGTGTATTGGCCCATCGTTTCTTTCTTTCTATAGGTGATACCCCCTATGCGAGCACACAACAATAGCAAACGCTCGGTTTTTTTCTAGTTCTTGTGTTTGTATCGCTACTTTGAAATTTTTAATTGTTATCACTAGTCTTTTTTTTAATACTCCAAGGTTATGCTTCAACAACCTTAATCCGAGGTTGCATTGTTTTTTTAAGAACCTTCCTTCTAGCGAGACCCCGTGTAGCACTGCAAGAGTTGTCATATCAGCTTTGTATTCATTCTACTAGTGAATGGGCACACCTTGCTTCCTTTCGTCATATGAGGGTTTCATCCATATCTAGACTGCATAGCTATCAATTTACAGTTTGTTGTTGTGATGCATGTGTGAAGGTGGAAGAAGACACATTATCTTATTTCCATCGTTGATGTGGTGTTCACTGGAAAACAGAATTAACATCAAAAGCACTTTGATCTTCAATGATATGTGGAATAGCATTTGTGAAGTTGTAGTTACCAATGAAGAAGTCGCTAACTCAGAAGCATAGTCGAAGAGTAGCAAACCGACCATTCCTACATCAAACAAAAAACGTGCCATGTGGAAGGATAAAGACCAGAAGGCATATGTTGTAATTTTTGCGATAATAAGTGAAGAGGTGAGTTGTTATATTGTGTCCATTAATGACTCATTTAGTGCTTTAAAGAGATTAAATGACTTGTATAACATACACTCGGAACCAGAACTTGTACAATTGATGGTGAAGCTCTTCAACCTAGAGTTGAAGAATGATGACCATATGGCTTTAGCTGTTGAAATCAAAGCCATAATGCATGACATTGATGTCATTGGTCTCAAGATAGATCTCCCTCTCACATCCTTCATTAAGGCTCTATACCCCACATATTCTCATTACCTCAAATATGTGCAAGCTAGAGGTTAGATGAAATCCATCTAATTTGACACTTTGCTAGAGAAAGTTGCAGAGCAAGAGAAATCCTTTGAAAGAAGTCAGAGCATTCCACGGGTGAGACCGTATGCCTTGCTCAAAAAGAGAAGAGTCAACCACATGATTATTCTAGAGGAAAAGGAAACAAAAGAGGACGTGGAACAAAGACTTTCAGAGACGGGGTAGACACAACTAATGTGATAGATCAAATCTTCATTGTACCCATTGCGGAAAGAATGAGTCACATGAAGCGAATGACTGCAGAATTCCATGGGAGAATATCAAAGAAGACAAACTGAATCAGAAAGAAGACAAAGGTAAAACTTTTGAACCAGCAAAAAGTACAGTATTTGAATCTACACATTACGTTGTTTCCCATTGCAATATGGGAGTAACTGAAGATTTGTTTAACTCTTCATTTTCTTCTTGGAGAGATGCATGGCTTATTGACACAGGTGCAACCTCCCACATGACATTCTGAAAAATTTATTCGAATATTTCAATGACAAAATAGATGGCATAGTGCATTTTGCAGATAAATTGAGTCTCAAACCTTCGAGAATGGGAATCATCGGAATTAAGTTGTCTGGACTCCCTGATTTTCTTCTTCGTGATGTGCTCTATCTTCTTGAGCTTTGGAGGAACTTGTTTTCCATTGTGCACATCCGAAAACAAGGCCACTCTATTCATGTCTTCGGTGGAAAAATTGAAATAAGGAAGAATTTGGACAACATGGTTGTCATGATCGGAGTGAAAGACGGAAGAATATTGAAGTTGAAAGGGACATCTACACATGAAATCCTCAACAAAGTGGTGCATCTGAAAGAATGAACAGGGCTCTCCTAAATATGATTTGTTCCATGATGTTTTTTCAAGAATGTAAAATTAATGTTTTGGGATGATGTTATTCTATGTGCAACTTATGTGAAAAAAAGTTGTCCATCTCATGCTCTTGAAAACAAGACTCCTTATGAAACTTGTTATGGTCGCACTCCTTTGGTGAGGTATCTCAGGGTCTTTGGTTCCACCTACTATGCCTTGATTCCTAAGGAGAAAAGAAGCAAGCTTGATGCAAGGAGTTGGAAGTACATCTTCTTGGGGTACTCAAATACCTACAAGGGATATAGTATTTACGATGAGAAAAACAAGAAATTCTTCCTTTCCAGAGATGTAATCTTTCTTGAATCCTCTAACAATGACAAAATTGTTGAGAGGAATCTTGATCATCTGGACAGATTCACTCGCATAAAGAGATATCATGAATTTGATAATGAGATTTCAAATCTTGAAGGGGGTATATGTATATTGGGTCAATCAATGGAATCTCATTTTTTCCTTTGGAGCACCATTTCCCCCTCATGAAGAAGTTTCAACCACTTTATCAAAACCTGAAATTCATTTGGATGAGTCTTGATGAAAATTCAGTGTCATCTCAATCAATTGAGCAACCTGGACAATCTCAGAAAGGTCCAGCAAAATGGCTCATAAAAACACTTGAAAGTGTTCATCCTAATGAGGTTGGAAAGACAATAACCATAATTTCCTCAAGACAAGATGGAGGTTATGTACATAATTCAAACTCAAGTGATGTAGATGACATGGATATTTCATATGATTGTCAATTGAATTTATCTACTAACTTTGAACTGGCTACCTTTGAAGAAGCCACTTCTCATGATGAATGGAAAAAATCCATGCAAAGGGAATTTGATGCTCTAATCAAGAATGGGACATGGAAGTTGGTGGACCCTCCATTTAGAACCAAACCAATCGGCTGCAAGTG
>ML859014.1:0-25829 GCA_009831015.1 Picea engelmannii | reverse complement strand
AAATCTGAACCATACATTCTAGTTTTAGTGATATGTAAATGACAGAAAAATACAAAGGAACTAACCTATTAGTGAGTTAGTGAGGTGTATCCAAGCATCTGCATGAGTGGAGAACATCCCACTACCATGTCCAAGAGAGAAATTTGCAAGGAACCTTGTGACTGTTCTAAATAAATTCAGAACATGTATTAGCAGCTTAGGTTTTAATGATAGAAAAGGACACATAAACATAAACCTGTGATCTCATAATTACACATGATTATAGCAAGATAAATCTGAAAGAAACCAATGCATTTCATCATTCGATTAAAACTCAAAGATAAATCCTATCATTCTAATTGAAGATATGATCACAGCATTTATATTTTGAGAAGCAAGTTGTAGATGGTATTTATAATATAAACATTCTGCACATAATAGATCATTAATTCTAAATCTATCAGACCTATTATTGTATTAGGATTAACAAAACATAAATGAAAACATCATTAATAAAAGGCTAAAGCTAAAATGCATATATGTTGTTTCATTAAGTTCTGGAATCACTCGTCCATCTCTTTCCCACAACCAAGCTCCTCCTCATTACAAAATATGGAGTATTTAAAAGGTTTATGAGAGATAAACCTCCCATCTTATAATATAGAACCAGATCTCAAAAAGATCTAAAAGTTACAAATATAGAGGGTCTAAAAACCACTCAATATCAAACTATATCTTCAAAATTATGAGAGTTTTACTCTTATTTACAAAATAAGCCAAAAGAGATGGCTAATTAACTAAGTCTAGCATGCTCCACCCTATGAGATCAGCATAAGATACATCTTATCCTGAAAGAAAACAAAATGAGCAAGTCAAATATTTATTTAACTAATAATTTCCAAATTTTATATGAGAATTGACTTGGCTACAAAATCTCTCGATTTTGTAGCCAGTCTTATTATTAGTAACATAAATATAAATCAAGCTAGATTAATTAGAAAATAACAATAAAGCATATATGTGATAAAAACCAATCTTACCATTCAACTGATAACTAAATTTGAATCACAATATATCAGAATTGATCACAGCTTTGACACTGTCAGCGTTTTTTTATTATGATATTGCCTGTCCTCTTCAAACGTTTTACTTGTCTTTGTGCATTGGCCTTGAGGTCACAGTTTTATTTTATGAGCAATTCATTTTGGTTGTGAGAGTCTTTACTGTCTGATTTTACAGTAGGGTTAGGGCAGACAATTGATTTATGCACAAAAGTTTCCATAAACTCAGAACTAACATCTTGTTGCCCAGGTAAAAATTGGTTGGGTATTTACTTCATGACGAGGGGTTTCCTTCAAAAGGTCTGGCTTGTGAATTGGGGAAACATGATGTTTCTCTATCATAGGTTTATCCAGCACTGTAGAAATGTTTGTAACAAAATAAAATAAAAAAACGCTTACCTCAACTGAAAAACGGAAATTCCGAGAAATGTCCCTCCAAAGGTCGAGACATATCTCTGAAACGATCCAGTTTCTGGAGAAACTGCTCACGATGAAGGTAAATGGGCCCATTTACGAAGTGGTTTTTCAAGGGTTTGATCTAATTCGTCAAGGTTTTCTCAGAAATGCTCCCGCAAAAATGTGTCTCTGGCAGACAAAAACGAGATTGAACAGACTGTAACAAAAGTGAATCGAACTAACTGGGGGTTTATATGACAGTGGTAAGAGGGATAGGTTTGATTTGATACCATGAAAACCAAATAGAAACACACCAACGCAACCATAACATACACAATAAGGGTTTCAGTCACGAAATTCAAGCATTTCTGATAATGAACGTTTTGAGTACAGAGCATAACTCAAGAGCCTAGCTCATAATGAGGGATCTGTCAATTCAAACTGCCAACTAAGATGAAGTACAGGGTACGATCTAGGTGTGTTTAATTCTCATGACATGTAATGGGCATACTCGATTTGCAAAGGTTAGGAGAAGATGTGTTTTTACAATCCAAATGCAAATAAAAGATTTAAAATCAGAGTTGATTTATCAAGAATGTTAAATGAACACGCTTATAGTCCAAATGCCAATCGATTCTTGGTATTTTTACAAAGGATCCAAAATATAAGCTTCCAATCCAAGAGAAACTTAAAATAAGTATTTCATTGATATATGATAAGATCAAAGCAAAACAAAATTCATGAAAAGAGATGTAAGCACATTGACCCTTTTAAAGACCAAGCCTTAGATAGAATTGCAATACGATTTTAAATTTTAATTCTTGATTCATGCTTTCAGTCATGAATCGAGCACGAAAACTCAAGATAAAAAGAAATATGAACAATCAAAACATCTTTTTTACAACCGAATAGTCACCTTCAAATAGCAATATTTACAGGATGAGGCATAGGCAGCTACAGGAATTGTCATTTGTTATTTAAAAAAGAAAAAAATCATGTAGGGCTGCCAACAAAGTGCCAAACTCAAACCAACCTTCCTGAGTTGGACGAAGAAGACTCCATTTTTCTACAGCCACAAGAATTTTTGGACCAGTGTGAGCTTCGTCTGCATCAACAAACCATCAAGGAAGTGTTAGTCCAGTAGAAAGATACAACTCCAACAAATGCCACTTGGGTACCAACTACCATTCTGTAGCAATTTCCTCATATCAAGCCTTGAGGACAAGGTTGTTTTTAAGGGGGAGGATATGTTAGGGACCTAACCCCTCACGTAGGTAGAATAATATATTTCCATGTAATATATGTCAATATTAATAAGGCCTAGAAATAAGGAAGCATAAGTCAAATGTAAGAAGACCTAATAGAAGCTTCCGCTTCTAGAAGGATCTTCCTCTAGATTGTTCTTTTGATAGACATATTTAGTATAAATAGGAGTCAAGGGTATGAGAAGTTTTTTCTTAAATATTATTGTAATAGATCTCTTCTCTGCTAGAGGTTTCCCCCTCGAAGAGGAAAGTGAAAATTGTTCTCAGTAATCAAAGTGCTCTTTTTGGTGTTATTCTGGTATTAGTTTGGTATTATTGTGGTGTTGTTATGGTTATATTGTTGTTTATCTTCCATTTCTAGCTAATTATTTATGTTTTTCATACTATTTTATATCTGGAATATTACATGTTGTTGCTACACTATTGTCACTACACCATTGTTTCTACACTTTCGTCGCTACACTGTTGTCTCTACACTTTTTCTGCTACACCTTTGTTGCTACAATGTTTCTACTACACTATTTCTACTACATTGCTGCCACTACACCATTGCTGCTACACCATTGATATTACACCAAATATACCACATCGATGCTGCTACACCATTTTCATTACAACAACCCTGCCACATTAATGTTTCTACACAAGTTGTTGATTATATCGAGGACATTGTACATTAATGGTGTTTCTCTGTTGTCATGATACTGGTATTTGGGTAAGTGAAAACCACCTTCTAGCACATTTAGTGGGTGCAGTTGTATCTTCCATGTGCATTTTTTATGGTTGCAATAATTTGGGTGTACTATGTGTAATGGCCGAGGATTGTTTTGAATATAATCATCAATTGACATGGATGCCTTGTAATGGATTATAACAACATCACACTTTAATCCAATTGTTGGGACCAAATGCATGTTTGAGTCAATAAGTTGGAACAACCTAATAATAGTATATTCTCATGGTTTTTCATGAATCCTTTTTCTACATATAGATATTTGTAAAATGTATAAGTATCCTACCCTACCGAGGAGGCACAATAGGGGAATAACATATAAAACATTTTATGTCGATACTATAAACCAATTTCTATTTAATAAAGAAAGTTGTTTGAGTTTTGCACCTTTGTTTCTTGGTGAATGAATATATAATCGAAGGAGTGACTACTTGTTCTTCCTAGTGCCTCGTCTAAGGAGGTATGCCCCCCTCCTTAGCTAGGTATTGTTGTATTTTAGCAGGATTTAGTATTTTTACGATTCATTTATGTCTTTCGGTTTTGTATGCAATTAAAATTAATATTTTATTGTTGCAGCTTCAAAGAATTGATAATCATGTTCTAGCGTTCCATTCATTCACTTTCATAGATAAACAATTATTGTTTATGTGGTTTAATTAAGTAATTGTTGATAAAACTCAGTATAAGTGAGTGCCCAGTTATAATTGGCGTTGATTTCATTAAATATTTCCATAGTTTAGGATAGGACTCTAAATTAGTTCATTCTCTCTTGATTTGGCTTAAGTCGAGTGCTCATGTAATTAAAATTCAAGAGTTTGAAAAATATAGATTGGTGAGGTCACCTTATAGTTATTTTCCTTTCCCTGCAAGAGCGATTTCTTTCCACATTCATTTCCTTTTGAATAACAACTAGTTTGCTTTCATTTCCTATAGTTAGAACTAGATTCATTTCGTTTCATCGGTAGAATAAGTATTTCTTTTTGCAAGCAAGTTCATTTCATAAGAATTTCCATTTCTTTCCAGTTAATTAGTCTGCAAGTGAGATTGTTTCCTTTCCAGTTGAATTGATTTAATGCTTATTGCAATTAGGTGATTTACTGTAAGTTTATCATTTCAACATTTAGTCCTAGTGACCGTATTAAAAATTATTCTAAGACTCCCTTGTAATCATCATTCTCACAACTACAATGCAAATCCAAATAATCATTTGAACAATTTTCTTTGGTACATACCGTACACGATAGTTCACAAGTATCATATGAATCCCGTTTGACAATTAAATACACAGTCTTTCTAACTATCTTTCTAAGAAATGAGGAAGGTAATTAAAAGTCTCGTCAAACTCTTTACAATAATTAAAAATCCTTTAAAATGTATTATGTGGTTAATGTTGAAAACGTGAAATTATATGAGCCTCCTATGGTCATGGATCAAGGTAAGAATTTTCAAGTCCCTTCTGTTGATGATTTTTCTCCTAAATGTCTTGATGAGTTGTAGGAAGATGTTATCCTTGAGAGGAGGGTGAGGACTCCATGAATATTTGTGGGATATATTCACATGGGTCTAAAAGGAATGCATCAAGTAAAGAATGATGGAAGAAAACCAAAAAAGTGATGTAGTTGTACCCTCACTTACTTTTGAATGAAATACAACTTTTTGTGGTTCAAAAGCTTCTTAGTGGGGAGGATTGATTCAAGAGGATCCCCACAGCTGATCCAATTAGATGGTCCCAAATTCTGCTGAAACTATTTGCATGTTGAAGAGCTTGTAAAGATATTTCCAATGCAATTTTAATTGGGTCAAACTGACACTATATCCAAAAGATATGGCCTACTAAAGTTAAAGGGAAATCAGTAAAAAGAGGTATAATGATGACACATGGAACAATCATATTATGACACATGGACCAATCAAAAGGAAACACGTGAAAACGTTTGTTTGGTACATGCTTGGTAATTCCCAAAATTTTGCAATCCTAGCTTCATTGTGGCACCAACACTTCACATTCAAAGTATAATGCATGGAGGTTACAATTACAAATCTCTTGGGATTCAAAATCCCAATCAATGTTGGATAAATATTAAAAATAGGCATTTAAAAAAATATATTAAATATTGTTCCCACCTAACTCCACCAATGTAAATGCCATATGTGCCAACTAACAAAACCATACGCTCTCTCACATGTCTATCATGTTATCCATAAAATACTATATAGAACTTGAAATCATTATGCGCACTATATGTGCAATAAATATGTCCCTACAAAAATGAAGGTAGGTAGATTGAAGGGAATTCGAACCCTGTCCTTTTCTACAAAAAATTAACACCTTACCATTTTGGGAAGTGTTATATAATGGATCAAATTGTATTTCAACATGGAGAGAGAAGACCCTTTAATGGGAAAATATGCAAGTTGTGTTCATTGTTGAGGGAATAAGCCATTTAAGGTTGGGAGGCTTGTGTTATTGTAAAATTAGCGACTCTTTTGCAGATTGAAGACCATTCTTTGATGTAAAGAGATGAAAGTTTTTTCTTTGCATAATTCTTAATGGATTGTTTCCTAAAATGAAGTAGACCTGGAGATGTATCCTAGGTAGGGTGAACTCTATATTCAATTTTCTAAGTATTGTCTATTATTATTTCTATTCTATTCTTAGTTTCAATTCTTTAAATTGTGGATTTTAATTTATTTAGGCCATTTTTTTAACGAAATTGCGAGAAACTGAGAAATTTTGCATAAGAATTCAAATTAGTGTAATCAAGTAGTGTAGTATTAATTTTGGATAAAAAATTATAACCCTTATTTTGATTTAATCCATGCAAAAAATCCCAACCCTAACCTTAGATGGTTATAAGGGCATGTTAATATTGATCCACTAGGAAAGGAAGGGGTAACTATATTCTTATTGTATTGATTTACTATTCCATAGATGAGAAAAGCAAAGGAGTGAGATATTGGAGAAAAATAGAGGAAGTAGAATACTTTGTAGAATGCACATAGGAAATGATGTCCATGGAAATTCCATAGTGTGTTCACCTTTCTTTGTATTTGGATTTCATAACTAAGAAGAAAAAATCTAGGCACAATCCTCACCTTTTGGCTAGGTTTTCCCATATTAGGTTCCTAGGGTACATCTTATGTGGATTATGTGGATGTTTTGGTAATTGTTTTAGCTTATTTTATTTCTATCTCAACTTATTTTGATTTTTTGTGTAATATTGAATCTTAATCTTAAGTAAAACACTACATCACAAAGAGTTTTCCAAAACTTTTAAGATCTGTTAGGACAAATTGTTACTAAAGCTACTACTACTATGTTATATAAATAAAAAAATTATCCAAGATCTCTATTTTCATACTTATGTCCTATTATTTTTTAACACAACAAAACTACTACTAAATGAATGGACAAATGATAAATTTATGTAGTCTATTTGAAAGTTATGTATTCTATTATATGAATGATAAAAAAAATAGAAATCATTTGTGAATGTGGGTTTTCACAGTTAGTCATCATGCTAGAGAAACTTCTGGATCAAAATTGTGTGTGGAGTTTTGAAACATCCAACGTTTCGAGTGGACAATCCACCCATCATTAGGGACATAAAAAGATAATAAGTTGTGAAAGAGTGTTGAGCTTTATAAATATAGCAGAGTGATAGTGATGGACGAATCACTCTACTTAAGACATTATTTTCTCCATTGAATCCATCACCCACCTGAACTACCAGATCATGAAGCCGAATAAATTAGACAAGGATGTGGACGAATCCATCGTCGCTCCAAGCCTCCCAAACCAAAACTCACTAAAGAATAATTTGACTCTATTCATCACCTGAATGAGAACCCCGACATCCTTGTCCTCAAAGATGATAAAGGAAATGCTACCATGGTTATGAACTCCTCTGATTGTGACTCTAAACTACTTGACCTTCTTTCTTCCTCCTCCTATAAAAAAATAACTAAAAACCCTATTAATAACATCACCACTAGGGTTACCAAATCCATCAAATCCTCTTCTCTGGATCCCACCATCCAAAAGAGGCTCATTCCTCATAACCCCCACACCCCGAGAATCTACGAAAAACCCAAAATTCATAAAAACTATAACCCCCTTAGACCTATAGCAAGTGCCATAGGATCCCCTACTCTTTCCCTCTCTCGATTTCTTGCCGAAAAGCTTCAAGACTTCGTCAGAAAGTCCTCTTCCTTTATTAAAGACTCCACTGACTTCATCCACAAAACCCAATATCTTCACATTGGTGAAGATAACCTCATGGTCATCTTTGATGTGGTGTCTCTTTTCACCAAAATTCCAATTTTGGAATCCATTTGTAAGGTACCAGATCTATTATATTAGCAGAATAGAAAAATAATGCAGAGAATAATATCGAGATAGCAACATAATACATAAATATTGCAGAGATAACAATGAAATAACAAATAATATGGAACCACAACATCAGAATTATACCTTTATTGATAGGAAACAATGTTCACTTGCCTCTTCGAGGGGGAAACCTACAGCAGAGCAGAGCTCTATTACAATAATTTTCCAAGAAAAAACTTCTCATGCCCTCTACTCTTATTTATACTAAATCTATCTATCCAAAAGAACAATCTAGAGGAAGATCCTTCTAGAAGCGGAAGCTTCTATTAGGTCTTCTTATAATTGACTTATTCCTCCTTATTTCTAGGCCTTATTAATATTGACCTTTATTGCATGGAAATATATTATTATACCCACTTGAGGGGTTAGGTAGGTTAGGTTCCTAACATTCCCTACCCCTTAAAATCAACCTTTTCCTCAAGGCTTGAGATGAGTAAATTGATGCAGAATGTTAGTTGGCTCTCAGGTGGCATCTGCGGGAGTTGTATTCCAATGGACTAACACTTCCTTGATGGTGCGCTGATGAAGATGATGCTCATGATGGTCCAAAATTTACTGTGGCTAAAACCAAATGGATCCTTCTTCATCCAACTCAGGAAGGATGGTTTGAGTTTGGAACTTATTTACAATCACCTTCTTTAAGCAGGAGACACGAAAAATAGGATGGAACTTAGAAGAACTAGGAAAAACTACTGATAGGCCACTTGTCCCACACGCTTGAGAACTGTATAAGGACCATAAAATTTGGGTGCCAGTTTCTGAAAATGTTCGTCCTTATCAGGTTGCAGTCGAAGAAATACCTGGCATCCTTCAACAAATTGACGTTCTGAGCGACCTTGATCAGCTTGTTGCTTCATGTGATTCTGAGCCATGACCAAATTCTTTTTCAGGGTACGGAGAGTAGCTTCTCGAACTGTAAGTGTTTTTTCAACCACTTGAACCTTTGAGACATCTAACATGTAGGAGAGAACAAAAGGTGGCTTTTGTCCATATACTGCTTCAAAAGGATTCATGCGAGCAACGTTATGGTAAGAAGTGTTGTACCACCATTTAGCTAATGGTAACCATTGAGCCCATTGATTTTTCCTTTCAGAGGAAAAAAACCTCAAACAAGTCTCCAAACACTTGTTGATAACTTTAGTTTGAGCATCAGTCTGGGGATGATAGGTGGTGTTGAGATGTAATTGGGTGCCTTGTAGCCAGAACAGTTCTTGCTAAAAATTGTTGGTGAAAGTGGGGTCATGATCCAAAACAATAGAATGAGGCATGCCATGAAGTCTGAATATATGATCCATGAATAGTTGAGCCACAATGGATGTAGTAAATGGATGTTGAAGAGAACAAAAATGAGCGTACTTAGAAAGACGATCAACTACCACCATGATCATTGACTTATTGCCTGATTTAGGTAATCCCACAATGAAATCCATAGATATGTCCCTTCAAATAGTGGGTGGAATCGGAAGAGGTTGGAGTGTGCTCAGGGATTTGATTGTTTCTCCCTTACTACGTTGAAAAACATCACATTCTTCCACAAAAGTGTGAACATACTTTTTCATACCATCCCAGAAAAAAGAACGTTTGACCTTGTCATAGGTTTTAGTAAACTCTGAGTGCCCAGTTGTGGGAGTAGCATGAAGCTCATAAAGCACTATGGATTTAAGTTGGGACTGTTTACTTAAATACAAATGGCCTTTGTAGCAAAGCTCATCATTGTGCCAAGAGTAACCAAGGGAAACTGGAGAATTGTCTTGCAATTGTTGGATTATATGCAAAATTTTAGGATCTTGTAGCCATTCCTGGTGAACACCTTGGAGCCAATCTAGTACAATGAAGGATAGGGAGAACATATACCCTTCATCTTCATATTTCTGAGAAAGAGCGTCAACAACCACATTTTATTTACCTTTATTATAAATAATCTCATAATCATATCCAAAGAGATTATTTACCCATTTTTGTTGCTCTGGAGAGGAAGGTCATTGCTCCAGAAAATACTTGAGGCTTTGATGATTTGTCTTAATTTGGAATTATTTTACTAAGAGATAAGTGATGGACATATTGTCATTGATGTCAACAGTCAATGTGATGATATGATTTTAATGATGAAGTAACACACATGATATTGTCATTGATGTCAATAGTATATCAGTTAGCAGAAGATGTCAAACAGTATGTAGAGATCAGAAGCATAAGCTCAGGAGGAGGAGTGAATGGTATGAAGATCAAAAGCTCATAAGGGAAAACACAGTATGTTAGTAAATGCAAAGATAGGTTGAAGCAATTTTTGATCACGATAGGATCAACAATCCTATGATAAAATCTCAGGAGGGTTAGCGAATGAAGATCAAGAGGAGCGAATAGGAGGAGCGATCAGTATGAAGATCAAAAGCTCAGAAGGGAAAACACAGTACATTAGTAAATGCAGAGATAGGCTGAAGAAATTCTTGATTATTGTTGATCACGATAGGATAAAAAATCCTATGATAAAATCTCAGGAGGGTTAGCGAATGAAGATCAAATCTCATAAGGAAGAAGCGCATTGCAGAAGTCGTCGGGATCGATGAAAATATTGAGAAGTCGACCATTGCACAGGAAACGGTGATAAGACTCAACAATCGTCCAATCAAGGAAATTGACGGTGTTGATTGTCCAAATAATGGACATCAATCATATGAGTGATCGTGGACTCGAGGATCATGACCATCAGATCTACAAGCCAGATCAATGACAGGGATGAATTGCGCAGAGAGAAATAAGAATTAAAGAACTCACTAGTTCTAATCTCCCAATTGGTCTAGATCGTTAGATCTCATAGAATCAGAGATCTACGACTATGGTTGATCCAACAAATGATCAAATTAAGTTAGATTAAATCGTGACCATAGGATGCGCAATCGCCAAATCAACGACAAGGATGAATTGCGGAGATCGAATGGAGAATTACATATCGTGCTAGTTCCAATCCCACAATTAGTCAGGACCATCCGGTATTATAGCATCGAATATCGACGATTGTGGTTGACTCACCAAACAATGCACAACTTCAAATTACAGAATTTGGGTGTCGATTTAAATCACTCACAAGTTATAGTTACACAATCATCATCGACCGTTGATCTGCTTCGAGAAATATACACAACCATTGGATCACTTTTGAGTGGAAGGATAGAATAAGAGGGGCTAAAAGGTTGAGATTTTGATTAGACAAATACCCGTCAGCCATCATATCAAACCCGATTCTCGTTAGCCATCAGATCGTGTTAAAGTGGAAGGACAGGACAAGCTAGCAAAGATGCAATGTTGACAGATCGAGCCATCGATCTAAATTAATGATCGATGAACACCATTTAGTTAGGGTCTAAAGTTGTGATAAGTTTATGCTCAGGAAATATTGAGATGTGAAATACCCGAAGCCCAAAAATCCGAAATGAATAAGGATCGTTGGATTTGGAGGACAAAATGAGGATTGTTGGATCAAGGTTGTTGTTCAGTAGACCACGTCAACAAAGGGGCATATGACAGACCATGTCAATAGATCATGTCAGCATACCACGTGAGGAAATACACATGGCATAATCAAGTGATGACAAGTGTCAAGAGGAAATTGGCTTGTACCATGTCAACGAGCGACGTAAGCAATTAAGTCACTCCGGGGGAATTTCTTCGGGAGTTTCAAATGTCAAAAGTCATGAAGTCCTGAAGGATGAAGTTATGAAGTTACTCTCAACCATTGATCTGAGATACCCTTTGGATACTATCCTGACCATTAGATCAAGGAGATGAACATGTGTGACATCGAGAGATCTATGCCAATGTCAGCAAGAAACTGTGATAGACCATGTCAACAGTCTACATCAACAAGGACACATGGCACAGTTAGAAAATGACAAGTGTCAAGCTGATTCGACATTTAAGGTATATGCAAATCACGAATCAAAATGACACGTGGGAGCTACTCGTCTCATGACACGTCAGTAAGTGACGTAAGAAAGTTATGTCACTTCGGGAGTTTTGCTTCGAGAGTATTACCACTGCACTTACCCAAAGTCCCGAAGTCTCGAATGTCGAAGTCCCAAAGTGGACACGAGACATCCGATCTGAAGATCACTTCGGGAGCATTCTCGACCATCGATCAGACTATAGTGGAAGGATAATGTAAGTGAAAAGTTAACTGAAAACAAGCAGTCTCCATCGTTTATGACTTACTCAGCAGGTGGTCACTCCATAAGAAAATGGAGTAGCATTTATACGAGACCTCCAAAGTCCTGAACGTCGAAGTCCCGAAGCGGACATAAGTTGTCTGATCTGAAAGATCGCCTCAGAGTATTCTCAACCGTTGATCATACTAAAGTGAGAGTTGAGGCTTGAGAATTCTGAAGCCTGGAGACATGAAAGGATATCGACTATTGATCGAGAAAGGGACACACATTAGTGGATTGTAAGCTTTGGAAGATTAATGTACATAGGAGAGAAGGGGTTTGAGATTTGAAATCTACAGAGTCTGGAGACCCGAAGGAGATATTGACCTTAGATATGATGTCGGGTACACTTACAACCATTTATCAAAACACAGTGGAAGGATAGTGTAAGCATAATAGACAAAGTTGTGGAGTAAAAGGTGGCCATACATCTCATTTCTTGATTAAGTCCTGGCCATTGGATTAAGCAATAAAGGATGAGTGTAAGGATTAACGCTAACCATTGATCTAGTTTCGAGATATAAAGGTGAACCATTCGATCTGTTCGACGGTATTGTATTCGAGAGATTTGAAATGTTGGAAGTCACGAAGACCCGAAGGGTGAAGACTCAAAGTCCCGACAATCGTCCATTTCATCGGGAGATTGAATCGTGACCGTTGAATCGATAAATGCTCAAGATATCGTCTCTCCTAGTGTGAGGTCACCATCGTTGGTCATATGGTAAAAATATTTAAAAGTCAGATTGTAAGTCGCTTAATTTTTAAGCCCGTGGTTCTACACCATTGATCATATGATCATGGTTTGAAGGAAGCACCTATTTATGTTGTCATAGAAATGAAGGAAATCGATCCATGATTATGATCAATTTGTGAAAGGAACGAGGATGCCAGGTGTAACGTTGAAGATCTAGATTGATGATCTGGTGGTCCCAAAGTTGTTATTGAACAAGTTGGTTATTGCACAGGTTGGCTCAATAACTTAAACGTTTTGAGCATAAGCCATTATAAATAAAACCATGATTGGTTCACTTGAAATGGTGCAAGTGTATGAAGCATGGATTGTGAAGTGAAGAGGCGGATATGAACCTAAGGTCCGTGCAAATATAAGAGAGAGATGTAGAAGCGAAGATGAGGTGAAAATATCAGAGAAAATAAAAAAGCGAAGAAGGCACAAATTTCAGAGAGAAGATGAAATGCGGTGATGAGTGTTTTATACCTTTGATCATGAGATAGATTTGATTCTATAATGGATCAATACTACTGGAGTTGAATAAACTCTAGTTGGATAGACTGGGTTCTATTAGAAAGATGGGTCTTGCAGCAAGTTGGGTCTTGCCTAGGAGTTGGTGCTCTCCGAGGAGTTGGTGCTCCTCACTTCAGTTGGTGCTGAAACAATTAGTTGGTGCTAAGAAAATCCTCTTTCACATATATTCATATTACTATATTCATATCAATTATACAAAATATTATACAAATGTCTAGTGTCTCTGTGTCTATTGTATTTATGATTTGATTGTTCTTAATATGTTCAAATATGTTTCAAATGCTAACCCATGAGAAGAAAAAGTTAGAATAGTCCACACACTAATTCACCCCCCCCCCTCTTAGTGTGGGCGGTGTGTTCAACAATTGGTATCAGAGGGAGGTTCCTTCAACACAATTTAACTACTGGAAGGTAGATCCTGAAGAAAGGGGTGGATAGATGGATCTCTCTGCATTTGAAGCTCCCTTATTTGATGGAACAAATTATTCCTCATGGAGAGAAAATATGAAATAGTATTTGAAGTAAAAAGGATCTGAAGTTTGGAATTCATTAGTAAGAAAGCCCTGAGACTTAACTACATCAAAAAATCTATCAAAGATTACAGTCCAAAGAAGAGAAAAGAAAAACAATGAAGTGGCATTGAATATTCTTCTCAATGGATTATCAGATACAATCAAGGCAAGCATAGGACTATGCACATCCGCCAAGGAATTATGAATGAAGTTAGAAAAGATGTATCAAATCAAAAGTGAAGACACATAAGACATTCCTATCAAGGATAAAGAAGACGACTCAACCATCAATAAAGGTAAGGACTCTCCACAATATTTCGATTGCAATAACAATGATATTGAATCCTCTCTTGCAAGTAAAGAAGAAGACTCAGATACAACAAAAAAATATTATGTTAGCATTTATCCCATTGAAGAAGTAGAAGAAGAACTATCAAAGGCCAAAGAAAGGGTTGATTGCAGTCTCTATGAATACTGTTATGACCATAATGAATCCGACTATAGCTATCTTCATGACTACACTAAAGAACTTCTTGAAAAGAGTCAAAAGCATGTCTTGGAAATAAAGGAAATGCTCAAGGATAGTGAAAAGATAATATATGAGCAGGACAATCAGTTAGAAGAGAAAGAAGAGGAGATTGAGAAGTTGAAGAAATAAATTAGTCAAGTAAAAGAAAATGAGAAGGAAGATGATGAGTCTAGCAATCAGAAGCATATCCTAGAAATAAAATAAAAGCATAAAGACAATGAAGAAATCATGTTTGAGAAAAATATTTAGTTAGAAAACAAATAATAAGAGATCAAAAGATTGAAAACAAGAGTTGTTGATCTAACAAAAGAAAAGGGAGAGAAAATAGAGAGACTAAAAAATGAAATTAGTCAAGCAAAGACAGATGAAATCGAGAGACTGAAAAATGAAATAAGTCAAGCAAAAAAAGAAAATAAGGAAGATGATGAATCGGGCAAAAAACTTGCATATACAAAAGAACTAAGGGAAAGCTATGTCAGTCTTAAAATCCAACTTGAAGAAGCCAAAAGGAGAGAGGAGGTAGTAAGGAACTAGTTGGACAAAAAGGAAGAATCTTTTCATGAGATGGAAGCAGAAGTTGTGAGTCTTAAAAAAAAAATTGAGAAGTCAAACACAAAAATCAAGTTCTTGAACAACTCCATGACCTTGGATGAGATCTTGGATAGTCAGAGATCACCAAATGACAAATCCAATATTGGATACAACAAGGAAGAAATCAGTACTCCTAAGAAATCTGATGCAAGTCCTTCATTTGTAAAAGGTGAAAACAAGTCTGACATAGTTCCTTCAATTGTAAAGGATGAAAATAGGTCTGACATAGGTCCTTCATTTGTAAAGGATGAAGACCGGTCTGAAACAACTCCTTCATTTTCAAAAAGTGAAATAAGGTGTGACTCAAATTCTTCACGTTCAAAGAATAAAAGCAACGGTACAAAATTTAGAAGATAAGATCAAGGAAGACATCCATAAGCTATTCATATACCTCAAAGAAAGTTCAAAAGAGAGACACCTTCATGGATGAATCAAAGAAGGTATGAAAGTGTTTTTAACGGTTATTGTTTTTCTTTTAATGAATATGGTCATAAAGCCTTGGATTGTAGGCATCATGAAAGAAAACAATTTGGTAGGTTCAACAACAGTATAAGATGTTGGAACTACAATCATGTTGGACATATTGATGCACATTGTTACACTATGAGATTCTATAGTTGTGATGGATATGGCCACAAAGGCCTTAACTGTTGGAACTCAAGAAAACAGTCAATGAGAAATGCTTCATATAATACGACAAAAGGAGTAAAGGAAACATGGAATAAAAATGAAGTTGTAGTAATAAAAGATTAGAAAACAAAGTTCAAGAAATCAGGATAGTCATAGAAGTGGATAGCAAAGACTGAACAAGTGAACATGAGTGAAGTTGATTGCTGCAAAAATAATTGCAGTCATGTGACAAGCATAGTATAAAGTTGTCTCAGAAAACTTTAGAGAAATGTACAGTAAAGAAGCATCTTGGATAAAGATGAATACATCTGGTTAGAGACCAATGAGAATCAATGGGAAGATCCAAGAGTTGTTTGAATAAGATGAGCTACAATTGCACAGTGTTCCAGTAAGACAACAACATCCACGGAAGAAACATTCTGATGTACAAAATCATGTACATGACATCCTGTAGAGATAACAAGGTGAGAACAATCAGTAAAAACTCAAGGGAATTTTTGGTTAGTAAATAAGAAAGAAATTAGATTAAGTCTTGAAAAGACTCGATCACTACAAAAATTTATATCAATAAGACTACCCATTTGAAACACAAAAATCCCAATCAACTGAGATAAGAAGTTAGTTAACAAGGGAAGAAACCTTATCAGGAAGAACTACTTTTTTCAGAAAAAAAGGGGGGAGAGTAGTCAGAAGAAGAGGGAGAGCATATTGACAGGGGGAGTCATTCATTTATGGCAGGAAGAACATGATTTACCCAAGTTCAGATTCTGGTCAGTAACATATAGAGCTTCACCACAAGAGAAAAAATCTGTTTCCATTGATGTCAAAGGGGGAGAGAAAACTTCATAAGAAGACATCAAAACTTCATAAGAGAAAAGCATCATCACAGGGGGAGTTTTGTATATGAAGTTAGTATGTTTCCCTCAATTAAAAAGGGGGAGATTGATGGACATATTGTCATTGATGTCAGCAATCAATGTGATGATCTGTTGTTAATGATGAATTACCACATATGAGATTATCATTGATGTCAACAATATATCAGTTAGCAGAGTATGTCAAACAATATGCAGAGATCAGAAGCGTAAGCTCAGGAGGAGGAGTGAACAGTATGAAGATCAAAAGCTCAGAAGGGAAAACACAGTACATTAGTAAATGAAGAGATAGGATGAATCAATTCGTGATTATTGTTGATCATGATAGGATAAAAAATCCTATGATAAAATCTCAGGAGGGTTAGTGAATGAAGATCAAGAGTAGCGAATAGGAGGACCGATTAGTATGAATATCAAAAGATCAGAAGGGAAAACACAATACGTTAGTAAATGCAGAGATAGGTTGAAGCAATTCATGATTATTGTTGATCACGATAGGATAAAAAATCCTATGATAAAATCTCAGGAGGGTTAGCGAATGAAGATCAAAGATCATAAGGAAGAAATGCATTGTAGAAGTCGTCGGGATCGATGAAAATATTGAGAAGTCGACCATTGTACAGGAAAAGGTGATAAGACTCAGTAGTCGTCCGATCAAGGAAATTGATGGTGTTGATCATCCAAATAACGGACATTGGTCATATGAGTGACCATGGTCTCGAGGATAGTGACCGTCGAATATGCAAGCCATATCAACAATAGGGATGAATTGTGGGGATAGAAAGAAGAATTAAAGAACTTTCTAGTTCTAATCCCGCAATTGGTCTAGATCATCAGATCTCATAGACTCGAAGATCTACGACTACAGTTGATCCAAAAAATGATCAAATTAAGTCAGATTAAATCGTGACCTTTAGATGCACAATCACCAAATCAACAACATGGATGAATTCTGGAGATCGAATGGAGAATTAAATATCATGCTAGTTCTAATCCCACAATTAGTCAGGACCATCAAATATCGTAGCTTCGAAGATCGATGATTGTGGTTGACTCACCAAAAAATGCACAACTTCAAATTACGAAATTTGGGTGTCGAGTTAAATCACTCGCACGTTATAGTTACACAATCATCGTCGACCATTGATCTGCTTCGAGAAATATCCACAACCGTTGGATCAATTTTGAGTGGAAGGATAGGATAAGCGGGGATAAAAGGTTGAGATTTTGATTACATGAATACTCATCAGCCATCTGATCAAACCCAATTCCCGTCAGTCATCAGATCGTGTTAAAGTGGAAGGACAAGATAAGCTAGCAAAGCTGCAATGATGACAGATCGAGTCGTCGATATAAATTAATGATCGAAGAACAACATTTAGTTTGGGTCTAAAGTTGCGAGGAGTTTAAACTCAAGAAATATTGAGATGTGAAATACCCGAAGCCTGGAAATCTGAAATGAATAAGGATCATTGGATTTGGAGGACAAAATGAGGATCGTTTGATCAAGGTTGTTGGTCAGTAGACCATGTCAGCAAAATGGAATATGACATACCACATCAGCAAGGACACATAGTAGACCACATCGGCAGACCATGTCAGCATACCATGTCAGCAAATACACATGGCATAATCATGTGATCACAAGTGTCAAAAGGAAATTGGCTCATGCCATGTCAATGAGCGACATAAGCAGTTACGTCACTACAAGGGAATTTCTTCAGGAGTTTCAAATGTCAAAAGTAATGAAGTCCCTAATAATGAAGTTCCAAAGTTACTCTCAGCCGTCGATCTGAGATACCTTTCAGATACTATCTTGACTGTTAGATCAAGGAGATGAACATGTGTCACATCGAGAGATCTACGTCGACGTCAACAAGAAACTATGACATACCACGTAAGAAGTCTATGTCAGCAAGGAAACATGGCACAATCAGATAACGACAAGTGTCAAGCTGATTTGGCATTTAAGGTATGTGAAAATCACGAATCAGAATGACACATGGGAGCTACTTGACCAATGACATGTCAGCAAGTGATGTAAGTAAGTTATTTCACTTTGAGAGTTTTTCTTTGGGATTATTACTACTACACTTGACCAAAGTCCCGAAGTCCTGAATGTCGAAGTCCTGAAGTGGACACGAGACATCCGATCTGAAGATCACTTCGGGAACATTCTCGACCGTCGATCATATTGTAGTGGAATGATAGTGTAAGTGAAAAGTTAATTGACAAAAAGAGGTCTCCATCGTTGATGACTTACTCAGCAGGTGGTCACTCCGGAAGAAAATGGAGCAGTGTTTATATGAGAATTTTGAAGTCCCGAACACTGAAGTCCCGAAGCGGACATAAGTCGTTCGATCTGAAAGATCACCTCAGAGTATTCTCAACCATTGATCATACTACAATGAGAGTCGAGGATTGAGAATTTTGAAGCCCGGAGATGCGAAATGATCTCGACTATTGATCAAGAAAGGGACATGCATCAACGGATTGTAAGCTCTGGAAGATTGACGTATGGAGGAGAGAAGGGGTTTGAGATTTGAAATCTCCGGAGTCCAGAGACCGGAAGGAGATATCGACCATCGATCTGATGTCGGTTACACTTACAACCGTTGATCAAAAAACAGTGGAAGGATAGCGTAATCATAATAGACGAAGTTGTGGAGTAAAATGTGGCCATACATCTCATTGCTTGATTAAGTATTGGCCGTTGGATTAAGCAATGAAGGATGAGTGTAAGGATAAAGGTGAACCATCCGATCTGTTTGGTGATATCCTATTCGGGAGATTTGAAATGTTGGAAGTCACAAAGACCCAAAGGGAGAAGACCCAAAGTCCCAATAATCATCCATTTCATTGGGAGATTGAATTGTGATCGTTGAATCGATAAATTATCAAGAGATCGTATCGCCTAGCGTGAGGTCACTGTTGTTGGTCATATGGTAAAAATATTTAAAATGAATATTATAATTCTCTCAATTGTTAAGCATGTGGTTCTATGCCATTGATCATATGATCATGGTTTGAAGGAAGTGCCTATTTTTGTTGTCACAGAAACGAAGGAAATCGATCCATGACTGTGATCGATTTGTGAAAGGAATGAGGATGTCAGGTGTAACGTTGAAGATATAGATTGATGATCTGGTGGTCCCAAAGTTGTTAATGAACAAGCTGGTTATTGCACAGGTCAACTCAATAACTTAAAAGTTTTGAGCATAAGCCACTATAAATAAAACCATGATTGGTTCACTTGAAATGGTGTAAGTGTATGAAGCGTGGATTGTGAAGTGAAGAGGCGGATCTGGACCTGAGGTCCATGCAAATATAAGAGAGAGATGTATAAGTGAAGATGAGGTGAAAATATCAGAGAAAAGAAAAAAATGAAGAAGGGGTGAATTTCATAGAGAAGATGAAATGCGGCAATGAGTGTTTTATACCTCTGATCATGAGATAGATTTGATTCTATAATGGATCACTATATTGGATTTGAATAAACTCTATTTGGATAGACTTGGTTCTATCAACAAGTTGGGTCTTGCAGCAAGATGGGTCTTGCCTGAGAGTTGGTTCTCTCTGAGGAGTTGGTGCTGAAAAAATTAGTTGGTGCTAAGAAAATCCTCTTTCACATATATTGATATTACTATATTCATATAAATTATACAAATGATTATACAAATGTCTGGTGTCTCTATGTCCATTGTAATTATGATTTAATTGTTCTTAATCTGTTCAAATATGTTTTAACTGCTAACCTGTGAGAAGAAAAAGTTAGAATAGTCCACACACTAGTTCACCCCCCCCCCTCTTATTGTGGGCGGTGTGTTCAACAATAAGGGCATCAAAGATCCAGTGCATGCAGAATATCCAACATTTCCTTTTCTTATATTGATTGGCCCAAATGGCATTCTGACAATTGTTTGCTGGTAAAAGCCAAAGGTATTCCCTCTTGCATAAGGAATGCTCCAATTTCTCTCTCGGAGGCATCACATTCCAGGACAAAGGCATTTGTGAAATTAGGAAGGGCTAAGACCGAAGTAGTGCACATAACCACCTTCAAGGCTTGAAAGGCCGGATCAGTTGGGGGAGTCCAAGAGAAAGAATTCTTTTCAAGTAGAGTAGTGAGAGGTGTCAGAATATTTCCATAATTCTGAACAAACATGAAATAATAGCCTGTTAAACCAAGAAAACCACGCAATATTTTGATTGTCTTGGGGCAAGGCCAATCTTGCATTACTTCAATCTTCTTAGGATCCACCCGGACACCAACCTTGCCAAAAATATGACCCAAATACTCAACTTCCGAGGTGCTAAAGGAACATTTCGATTGTTTGAGGAAAAGTTGATGCTGAGAGAGTAGATGAAGAACTTGATCCACATGGGAAAGATGTGATTGCCAGGTTTTACTATAGATGAGAATATCATTAAAGAAAACTAAGACAAAATGATGAAGAAAAGAATGGAAGACATGATTAATGTAGCTTTGGAAGGTGGAGGGGGAATTACATAGGCCAAAGGGCATGACCAAGAACTCATAGTGACCCTCATGAGTTCGAAAGGATGTCTTGGGGATGTCAACATCTTTCATATGCATCTGGTGATATCTAGAATGCAGATCCACTCAACGCATCCTAGAGATCATAAATGACAGGAATGGAAGACGTGTCCTTGATGGTGAGTTTATTGAGGGCACGAAAGTTAGGACACATGCACCAAGTACCTTCTTTCTTAACTACCATGACCACATGAGAATAATATGGGCTTGTACTAGGGAGGATAACACCTGCTTGTAGCAATTCCTGCACTATTTTCTCAATTTCATTCTTTTGGGAAAAGGGATGATGATAAGAGAGAACATTGGGAGGAAGACCCCCAATAACAAGGGGTATGATAAGGTGGAATCCCCTGAGGAGTGGAAAAAATAGCTTGGTGTTTGGAGAGAATAGATTGGAGGTTAGGATGTAGAGAGGGTGTCTCAACGGCGTGAATAGAATGGAGTTGAGAAATAATATCGGAGTGGCCTTTCTTGAGGATATTTTCCATGCGATGGGAACTAATTATCTTGGGAGAACCAACTGTGAGACCTTGGAAGTGCATCTTTGTCTCTCCTGTTCGAATTGCATGGTTAATTCCTTAAAATCCATAAGAATGGTACCCAAAGTGCGTAACCATTCAACACCTATCACAATGTCACAACCGCCCATTTCAATGGCAAACATATGATTTTTCAGGTGGTAATGTCCAATTCGAATATATACATTTTCAGAACGCCCACCACATTTCATGGACCCACCATTGGATATCATGATTTGAAAATGATTGACAACACGAATATAACAAATTGGTTTCCTAGGCAATGCAACGATGAATAAAATTTTGGGTGCTACCACTATCAACAAGGATGATGACCTTCATATTATTAATATAGCCAATGAGCTTAAGGGTTTGTGTAGAAGAGAAGATAGTGAGGTCATGCAAGGAAATGAGTGGTTCAACTTCAGGTCGGTCAACGGGCTCCTGGGTAGCATCGGGAAGGGAGGACTCTTCAACAAGTGGAACTGTCACATCTTCACCGAGAACATCTTTGGAAATGGCCATAAAATGCTTTTGTTCCTTACACTTGTGCCCTGGAAAATATTTTTCATCACAATTATAGAAAAGACCCTTCAGTTGGCATTCAACCATTTCCTCCCTAGGTAATTTTTGGACCTTGAGGGGAGTGATAGGGGAGTTAGTATTAGTGGGTCGAGGGTGAGGAACAAAAGAGGGTTTTTTGTTATGGGAAAAAATAACTTGTCGGGCCTCTTTAACACATTTAGTAGCTTCCAACCAAGTCTAAGGGAGGGCCATGAGAACTTGGGATAGGATTTCATCCTTTAGGCCACTAATAAATCATTCACAGAAGAAAGCATCTGACATACCCTCGGTTTTAAAGGCCAAATGCTCAAAAGTAGTTATAAAGTCTTCCACTGTGCCTGACTGTTTCAACTTTGTCAAATGACCGAGATAGTCGGTATTAGTGTCAAAGCGGTCATAGAGATCCACAACAAACTAGGTACAAGAAATATACCCCTGACGTGAAGTTTTACACCATTTCCACCATTGCCATTGCTCAGGATCTATATAAAGGACAACATAGCGAAGTTTGGACAACTCATCAATAATACCATGCAGAGAAAAATAATGCTCCATTTGAGTGACCCAACCCATAGGATCACAACCATCAAATTTATTGACCTCGACGCATGGAAGACATGGGTCACGCTTAAAGGAGTTGGATTGAAAATGCAAAGAATGAGAGGAATCAACAACATCGGGTTGGTCTAAGGAGGAAGAACCTGAAGGGTGGTTCAACAATTGGTTGATAACAGACTAGAGGGTGTTAAATTGGTGTGTAAAGTTTCCTTCCATGGTGTCAAATTTGTGCTTGACTTGGGCCTCGAATTGTGCAAGGCGGGAATTGGTAGAGCCAATCTCAAATGTCACGTGATTGATGGAAGCGTGAAGTTCTCGGTTGCGAGTGGTGGCCATTTGGAGAGGGGAAGTGAGGGTAAGGAAAAATAGGTGAGTGGGACAACAAAAAAGGACTTATAAGTGATAGGTACCACTACGATCAAGGAGAGAAGGGAAATATAATGGAATAGGTGGAAAATGAAAGGTATGAATATGATCAGGGAGAAAAGGGGAATCCAATGTGATAGGTCCCAAATAAGTGTGTCGGAGGGACCACTTATTTTTTATTTTTTACTCCTGTGAAGTTATACTCTGTCTTGATTAATACTACAGTGAAAAAATGCTCAAATTCTTAATAGGAAGAAATGTGTAGTAATTTCGCAACCAAAATGCAGAAGGCATAGTTGCGCGGTAATAGATATTATCTGTTATGTTTTTGTTTTCGTCCCAAGGGTTAAGGTATTCAAGGTTTCTACAGACAAGGGATTTCCCTATGCTATAGCTCTCTGATATACGTGTGGGTTCCAACAGTAGTACTCGGCCCAATATCTTAGGGCACCAACTAAGGAGGCTAGATCACTCCCTTAGCCGTAATACCCGACTACCGAGGTACTAGAGAGTATCTTCTTGAGTGCTATTCTCGGTGGCACTATAGCAGTCAGGCAACCAATTGGTTTATCTACAGAGGGATTCAAGAGATCTAGATTGATCTGTATACAGGTGTTGTCTGATGCGCTACCACTTGAAGGGGTACCAACAGGGGTTACAAGGGTGGCCAACAAATGTGAACTTGAGTACCTCCTGTATTTCCTACATGTATTACTCCCCAACCGCGGGTTTATGCACGTAACGACATATCTATGTAGCTTTAAGACGTCAGAATATGTCTCTACCCTGAAAACAAATTAACCCACAATTTTCTGCCGAGGAAAATGCTCTAATACCACTTGTAAGGTACCAGATCTATTATATTAGTAGAATATAGAAATAATGCAGAGATTAATACCGATATAGAAACAAAATACATAAATATTGTAGAGATAACAATGGAACAACAAATTATATGGAACCACAACACCATAATTATACCTTTATTGATAGGAAACAATGTTCAGTTGCCTCTTCGATGAGGAAACCTCCAATAGAGCATAGCTCTATTAAAATGATTTTCCAAGACAAAACTTCTCATACCATCTACTCTTATTTATACTAAATCTATCTATCCAAAATAACAATCTAGAGGAAGATCCTTCTAGAAGAGGAAGCTTCTATTAGGTCTTCTTAGAATTGACTTATTCCTCCTCATTGCTAATCCTTATTAATATTGACCTTTATTACATGGAAATATATTATTCTACCCACTTGAGGGGTTAGGTAGTGTAGGTCCCTAACACCCTTACCCTTATCTCCAAGTTGGTTGACCCGAACACTCTCAACCTTATCAATATCTGTGTCTCCTCCACTTTATTCACCTTTAAGGGGGTTTTCTATAAGAAAACTGAGGGCACAGTGATGGGGTCCTCCCTTTCCCTAGTAGTAGCTAATATATTTATGGAACCCTTTGAGTCACTCTCCCTAAGAAAATTTCATCTCAAACCCAAATGTTGGTTTCAATTTGTAGATGACACATTTTTCATCTAGCCTCATGGCCATTCCAACCTCATCTCCTTATTTAATCATCTCAACAACCTCTGCCTCCACATTCAATTCACTATGGAAACCCAAAAGGACAACTCCATTCCTTTCTTAGAAGTTGTCATCTCTCGCCTTCCTGATGGCTCTCTCTCCCACCAAGTCTACATGAAAAAAAATCACACTAACAAATATCTAAATTCCATCTCCCACCATCACCCGACCCAAAAATACGCGGTCCTTAAATCCTTGATCACCCACGCCATCCGCATATCCAACCTTCTATCCATCACAGATGAAAAGGCCCATTTAACCAAATCCATGATGTCCAATGGCTACTCTCTCTCTCAAATTAACCAAGCCTTCCGCTCAGCTAACAAACCCAAACCAAAAACCTCCCCCCCACTTCTTCTCATCGTGCCCTCCTCTCTATTCCCTATATCCAAGGAACCACCAATCACATCGCAAAACTTCTGGCTAAGAAGAATATTAAAACTGTGTTCAAACCTCACAAAACCATCAAACAATTGTTCATAATAGCCAAAGACAAAGCGGACTCGATGCTCGTATGGAAAATATGACATACGCCAAAATGGAAGAACCTTTAAAGCTAGTCTTAAAGAGCATATAAATGACACTTCCCATAACCAAATCTCAAAATCAGCTATCACCAAACACTCCTTCAATTCCAAGCACCTCATTCAAGAATCCCTTGAAATCGGAAAACACCCTAACAACTTTAACCGTGAAGATGGCTATAAGCTCAGCCACGAAGATGGCTATAAGCTTAGCCATTCATGGAAATATTCTATTTATCACCTTAACAATTAGACATCTAGCTTTGAGACTCCCTTCCCCTCTCTCCTTCCTGGTTGACCAATCTCTTCCTAGCTCCTACCTGCTCCTCCTCTTTCCTCCTTCCAAATCAGTTTTCCATTGCTTCTCTTTACTTTGTCACATGTATCTTTTAATCACTCCCTTAACCTAATCTAAGATTCTTTGGCTCCTCTCATTCTTATCACCTTTATTTCCTTCACTCTCTTAACCTATTACACCCCACAACTTTATATCTTTTTATTAAACTCATCTCTATTTGTATTCTTATCTCTCTCTTTAATTACTTTAACTTTTTCTAATTTATCTCTCTTTTTTAATAACCTTGACTTTGACAAAAAATTATCTCCATAGTTTTTATTTCCTTCCTTTTCTTATCATTTTCCTATTTGATTTTTTCTAATTGAATAAAGTCGAGCACTCTTTTACAACTTATTAGCTTTCTATGTCCCTAATGATGAGTGGAGTGTCCACTCTAAA
>ML859013.1:25929-39325 GCA_009831015.1 Picea engelmannii | reverse complement strand
TAGTATCTCCTAGCTTAGCATTTGCTTGCCTTGGGGAGTAAGAGGGTTTACACCCCCAAGGAGATAGCATTGTTTGGCTCTTTATTTACTTGACTCCATAACCCAATAGCTAAAGGCACTAGTATAATTGCATTGGAGAAATAAAATCTTGCATTGGTTAACGTGAATTTTCGTGATTTGGAGGTTGTCTAAGTTGGAATCAATTCTTTGCTATATATGCTTGGTTGAGCTGCTAGGGTGCCATCTTTACTCAAGTACTTCTTGCTACTGTTATAAAACTTCATCTACAGCCATTAGGGCTGCAGAAACCCTAACACTTTTTCATTCATAACTTGCTTTTCAACTGTCAAAAGTTGCTAAGAGTTTGCCACATTAATCTACTTAGCCTAGCGCAACTTTTCGGTGGATTCTTTGTGAGTTTTGGTGGTTGGATTTGCTGCTGTAGCAACTTTTTTGTTACAGCCATAAGGCTGCAAAATATCTCTGCAAATACTTTTTGTTGCAGTCTTGTTTCATTGCTAAAGTCTTGTGCTTTCATTCTTGAGTGTCACTAGTGTTTATCTAACTTATCTCTAGTATCATATGTTGGACTTTTAGCAGTTGTTTAGCAGCTTTAATACTTATCTCTTTGCTGATATACACTGTTGTTTACTGCTGTAATTAGGGACAGCAAGCGTAGTATCATATGTTGGACTTTTAGCAATTGTTTAGCAGCTTTAATACTTATCTCTTTGCTGATATACACTGTTGTTTACTGCTGTAATTAGGGACAGCAAGCTTAACTTGCTTGTCCACCTAACATTATACATATATGCTTGGCTTGTTCTTGTGTCTCGAGCAGCTACAACATTCTTCATAGTTGTTCTTATCTCTTGGCAACTATTGGCTATCACCAAGACTCTTTCCCAAGCCTTTCCGCATCTTCTATCTTGAACTTTAGGGGGACCATCTTTCATCTCTTCACTTTCCATCTCATTTCCCCCAGGGTCACCGGGATTCCCCCCTTGAGGTGATTCTCTCACCTCTAAAGTGACGGGAATACCTACCTAAGGTGACAGTGGGTAGGTTTTCTCTAAGTTGTCGCCATTTGGTGGTTGGGTCGGGCTTTTCCCAACCTACAACTTGTGCGATAACAGGAGCACGAGTCTCATGATAATGGACGACTCCTTTTTGAGAGAACCTCTGGCAACAAACCCGACCTTGTACTTTTCAATACTCCCATCATCTACATGCTTGATCTTGTAGCACCATTTGGAATCAATCATTGATTTTCCCACAAGTATTGGTTCAATCTCCCAAACATGATTTTCGGGGATGGAGTTATAGTATTCCATCATGCCATCCCACCATTCCTGCCCTGCGTATGCCTCCTTAAGACTGGAAGGCTTAGCCAACTTCCCACTGTCATGCACTAGAGCTACTAGATCAACAAGTAACCTATATAGGCCACCCTCTCACATGCCTCTAGCCAAAGTCCTTGGACTTGCTAGGCTATAATATTTGATTGTGCACTACTAATCTTCAAAAGCAACTTTGCACTGCAAATCTGTCATACAAGAAATTGAAAGCAGGTTCTTCTTCAAAAACCATGAACAAACTAAACACCATTCAACTCAAGAATATCACTTGAAGGCATCCAAAAATAAATGGAGTCCAATCCCTTCACAAGATTAGTGGCATCGTCACCCAACTGCACTGCATTTCTTCCTCTTGCTCTTGTAACTTGCTGAAGATCTTCTCATCATAATTCATATATTTGGATGCTCGACTGACCACATACCATTTAATACCGGACAATATTGGCTGAAAGAAAAGAGATCATGGAGAAGGCCGTCTTAAGGTTGGAATCAAACTCATCCAAGACAAATGTAGTCTCTGCACTCCTTGCAATTTGTTTTTGTTGCTACTTGGCCTTCCCATTCTTCTTTTTTGGACATTGGTTGGCATGGTGTCCTTTCTAAAACATGTCACGACTTAAGTCCTTCTTACCATGGTCAAAAGAACACAACTCTTTCTCCTTACCCATCTTAGGCGTATCAACTACTCCAATCACCGGAGTAACATTAGTATCACACCCAAAACCCATAACAAGGCCAAATTGCTCCTCTCAGGCATAACAACATACTTCAATCACTAGAGCCTCTAGGGCATCACACCGAATGAATCCTCGTCAAAATATTCAACTCCCTCTTACACAAGAATTTTTTTTCAACATAACAAGCTCCGATACCATATAGAAATTTTGGAACTATGCCCAATTTGAAATTTCCACCTCACTTCCATGAGGCCATAGATCTACTTCATAGAGTTTTCAACCTTAGTGTTGAAACTAATTCCTTCAATTTCTTACCCATCTCAGGCGTAAGAAATTGAAAGCAGGTTCTTCTTCAAAGGATGAACATACTAAGCACCATTCAACTCAAGAATATCACTTGAATGTATCCAGAAAGAAATGGAGTCCAATCCCTTCACAAGATAAGTGGCATCGTCACCCAACTCCACTCGCATTCCTTCCTCTTTCTCTTGTAACCTGCTGAAGATCTTCTCATCATAATTCATATGTCTGGATGCTTGATTGACCACATACCATTTAACACCGAACAATTTTGGTTGAAAGAAAAGAGACCATGGAGAAGGCGGTCTCAAGGTTGGAATCAAACTTATCCAAGACAATTGCAGAGTCTGCACTCATTGCAATTTGCTTTTGCTACTACTTGGCCTTCCCTTTCTTCTTTTCTGGACATTGGTTGGCATGGTGTCCTTTTTGAAACATGTCACAACTTAAGTCCTTCTTACCATGGTCAAAAGAATATGATTCTTTCTCCTTACCGATCTTGGGTGTATCAATTACTCCAATCACTGGAATAACATTAGTATCACACCCAAAACCCATAACAGGGCCAAATTGTTCCTCTCAGGCATAACAACATACTTCAATCACTAGAGCATCTAGGGCATCACACCCAACAACTCCCTGTCGAAATATTCAACTCCCTCTTACACAAGATTTTTTTTTCAACATAACAAGCTTTGATACCATATAGAAATTTTGGAACTCTACTCAATTTGAATTGTCCACCTCATTTCCATGAGGCCATAGATCTACTTCATAGAGTTTTCAACCTTAGTGTTGAAAGTTGAAACTAATTCCTTCAATAGTCTTGCAAGAACTTCAGATCTTCCCAACACTATTTCTAGGCAAACTCAAGAATGTAGACACTGCAAAGACTTCAAGCATAGATCATTTCAGCAGCCCTTAGGGAAAGGTCTATGCCGATACATATATCTGAAAACTGCTTCAATTACAACGGAAATATAAAAGCAACAAATTAGATCTGAAAGTTTTATTAAGCATGCTAAAACAAAATTGCATTCAGCCTTGCTGTCCTAATAAATCAACATATTAAAAAACCATGAAACTTGCTCAATACATGAGAAAAATCAGATCTGCAATCACAAATTTAGGACAACAATGGTACACTTCATATTATCACAACAATGAAGATAAAGTACAATATCTTGTCTCATCCCAAGCTGGTACAACAAATCCTCTCAGCTCATCCAAAGCAAGGACCTTTCAATGCACACTGCATCCCAAACACTAGTTGGTGCATCCACAATCTCTACAAACCCTAACCAACAATACAAAGGCAAAGCAAGGAATCCCACCAAGCTCTGCAAGCCATTCCTTGGAACTTGCAAATAAGTCAGTATTACATGAACTGTCAAACCCCAAGATCTTCCACTTGCATCACACAAGCTACAATACTCCACACTTGCATCTCGCAAGCTAAGGAACCCTAGTGCTAACATCCCACAAACACTAATTCTTGTTACAAAAGTAATACATGATCTTCAAAGATTCTCCAAGTAGCTAGCATCACATCTCCTCCCTTCATATAAACTAAGGTGAGGGAGGTCGACAATAAAACATGGACTAAGTCCACAAGCAACCCTAGGCTAAGTCAACAAACAAAGCCTCAAATGGAGCGCTCCTCAAAGCAAGGTGTCCACATGTCACACTAGGGTTTGCCTGACCCTCAAGATAGTATGCCCTTGAATCTAGGTGTTAGATGTCCAATGCTCCTCCAAGGTGGTGCGCCTTCCAATCAATGGCTCCTAAAGTCAAGAGTTCCTCCTTAAACTGTGTGTAAGGTGGTTACACGCTCTCATGGTGAAGTGCCCAACCTCCAAGTGCCTAATGCTCTCCACTAAAGTGGTTACTCCACATGTGCTAAGCACCCATCCTCCTCAACAAGTGTGCCCTTGTAGAAGATGCCAAGAACGATTTGTGCCAACGACCACATTAAGGAGTGCACCTCCCTAGCACTAATCCCGAGGCAAGAGTACACCCATTTTAAGCTCTCCAAATGTAAGTTAAAAATAAAAGAAGGGGCTAGGAGATCACAATTCCTTCACATCTTGTGAAGCAATCTCCTAGCTCGTTGAAAACACTTTGGAATCAACCAAAAGCTAACAAGCTTGGGCCATAACACCCAATCTTTGATGTGTGAGTCAAATATGTTCGAGAGAGTCGATGCCTCTCCTGAAAAATTTGAGGGTTGAGAGCCATGCGTTCTTTGCAAGTACTTTACCTTCTTGTGAATAAATAGGCGACAACCATAGAGAGTGCTCGCTGCTCCTTATCCCAAACCAACGGGCCCTTTTTAGTTGAGGAAAGGTTTGATAGCTTCCTTGGCCTTCCATGTACTTTGTACCATGAAGGTTCCCTATATTTTTACTTGGGCCAGAGTAACAACTAGGATTTGTAGATTGAGGCCTTGCCAAAGCTTTTTGCCAAGGGGGTCACCCAAGTAGATACAATTTCTCAAGAGTACCTTCCATGCTTCCTTCCCTTCAAAAGTTCAAATCAACCATTTGGCGCAAAGTGTTGGACTTGATGGCTTTTGATGATCCCCATACCCCCTAGTTCTAAGGGGTGCAACATAGCTCCCAGTTAACTCCATAACTTCCCTTTCTACTAGCATTATTGACCCACAAAAAGCTTCTCAAGGTTTTTTCAAGCTTGTGGTATGTGCTTAATGAAGGGGCATAAGAAGAAAAGTAGTATACATGGGTGGCTATAAGCACCTTAGTGTAGATCAGAAACTTGGCTGCCAGTGCCATGGGGCTTGCTAAGCATTGTTCAATCTTATTCACAACTCTTTCGATGACAACCTCCCAAACCTCTTTGGAAGAAGCTTGAAAGGCGAAGGGGATACTAAGGAACTTGAAGATTTGGCTTAATTGAATCCAATCCCAGCCTTGGTTTTCCAACAAGCTAGGTATTGGCTTCTTGGTTTGCCTATAGCATTGGATTTTGGATCTAGAGGCATAACAAAAAATTTGAAGGCATTGCATAGTATTATCCATAAAATTTTGGGCTTCAAGAATGGCTAGAAACGATTCATTAACAAAATGCTCGTTAACCTATTGCTCAACGCCTCATTCTGGGGGGTGGCCTTTAATCCAAACTTGGTCAACTTTGCCTATAATCCAAACTTGGTCAAGTTTGTTATAGATGACATAACCGAAGGCTTCAACCACTGTGACATACATGCAGGGGTCTGGGGGCACCCCTATCGAATAGATCTAAATGGCGCCAATTTTGAACAATTTAATTGAGAAACAGAGAAATTTCCATCTTCTAGATTGAATCCCATTCTACTACATGCACCTTGAGTTTGGTGATAATGAGTTTGTGATACCTTTGTTTCAGTTAACAGAGGTACAAATTCAACATGGGATTTGAAGTTGGAACTTAGAGCAAAAGGTCAGAAGTAAAGAAAATGTGAATAGGTACACCTATGGTTTGAGCACGCTAGTGAAAAAATGCTTACGCCTCCCAAAGACATCATCCAAGTTGATGTACAAGTTACTGTGCAATAAAGGGAAACACAACGAGATTCAAACCAAAGATGACAAGATTGAAAAAGTAGAGGAGAAACAATCCGAGAAGGAATCAAGACATATGCACAAAACAAGAAAAATGAAGCAATCAATGCTTAAGTTCATTGAAATGTTCATGTAGTAAAGAGATCAAGGATTAGAATATTCTGAGAGAACATAGTTATATAGGGAGACATTGCATGGCGAGGACTTACAATTTGATGATACAATGGCAATGATTTCCATTGATATTGTAGGTGCAAGAAAGATTGGTGATGTTTGGGTTTGGTTGCAAAGGCAAAAGAGGACATAAAGACAAGTGCAACAAAGATTCTAGTTGTTAGGTCTAGTGCACTTGTAACCAGGTCCAAAACAAATTCAGATTTTACATCAACAAATCAAGCGTTGCCTACATCAAGCATTCTAGATTATGTATCAAACCCACTTGCAAATGAAATGCACCTGAGCAACAAGATCAATAGTTAATGGATATCTCTGTTCGCTTTCAGGTTACTTTGAAAGTGTTTACACCATGTTTGGGGGTGTTTCATGAGATTTGGAGTACACAGTGTATGCTCAACCCCTGGATAGTCCATGATGCATTGACACACGGGAGATGGTTTGTGGTGGATTTGCACATTGGAGATAACTTACTCAATGGTTGCTTGATGTAATGTCCCCACTATAATCCCCAGTTTAATTAATGCTTAATGTAGATATAATGTATGGTTGTGGCCAAGCGATGTATATGTGAATTGTATTTCTGAATTTGAATAAATAAAATGTGATGCTAGTTGCCGAGGGACATGGATAAAGATTGGGGGCTGAGTAATCTAAAAAATTTTTTTTTTTTACCCATGAGTTTAATTCCCAAATATTTTTTCCCGATTTTAATGTTTTGAGTGAACCTTCTAATTTTGCCTTGAGTGTAGAAGAACCCAATCATTGGATGCATGTAAGAGGGTGGATGTGAGGAGTCACATCCCATAGTTATTGGGAGCATGGGGATGAAGTACAATCATCTTAGGGAAAACTGTAAGTCAAGCAAGTTGGGAAAAAAAGGAAATTTGTATGGGAGAAGAGGACAGTTTTTACAGG
The DNA here is from genome assembly GCA_009831015.1 of Picea engelmannii. NCBI lineage: Eukaryota > Viridiplantae > Streptophyta > Pinopsida > Pinales > Pinaceae > Picea > Picea engelmannii. The sequence goes on along the minus strand of ML859013.1, from coordinate 32,338 downwards.
CAGATTTTGGGACAGCCAGGGGGAGTAGAGTGCTGGAACTTGGAGGCAACAATGGTGGACATGTTAGCAGCTGTCAAGCTTGTAGAAGAACCAGGTTGTTAGGCCTGTAGAGTGAACTCCCTGTCTGAGAGTGTCACTAGAGCAACAAGCTTGTTGCTGTTAGTTTTTCTCGGTAGTTTTCCTAGTAGTTGACATCCTCGAAAGTGCCCAGTAGAGAGATTCCTAGTCACTTGTGCTAGAGAAATTGATAAACGAATGGTACAACCCGATGGACTGAGAGCAGTGAAGGGGGTACATTCCTTGGATTGGGTAGGTCGAGAGGAAGAGAGTTGAAGGAAATTGAGATAGTTGTAGGAGAATGCTAGTGGGTTGTGGAATTATTTGAGCTGTGAGTGGACTGTGGAGAGATCACCCTCTTTTGTAGATTCCTAGCCCCAGTTCGGGGGTGACTTGCTATTGAGACTTGGAACAACAAGTCTATGGTTGGGTGGAACGTTCGTCCTATGCAGCTAGTTGTACAATTGTTTTAAAAGATAAGTGTTTTTATCATGAATCTAAGTTATATTATGAGTTTAATTACCGTGCATTCACTCCATGTTTGAGAATGATTTATATGTTGCTATATTTGAGTTTATCAGTTGCACTCATGTCTATTTTAGAATGCTGTATATGCATTTAGTTAATGGTATAAAAAATGGTTAAATCTATATGATTTGGGTAGCTGCTGAGCTACAAGAACTGTTAGCAAATTTTGTTTTATTTTATGTGTATTTCCACTAGTAATGGGCCTTAACAAGGTTGGGGAATGTTACTGTTGACCTTAGTTGGGTGCTTGCTTGGTATTCTTTTTTTGGGCTTTGGAGTTCTCTTGATAGCTTGGGGGGTGTCTTTTATGATGGCCACATGGAGAGGTTCTCTTGCTGGGAGAATGCCCTACTTAGGAGGAGGGCATAGGGCCCTAGACATGACATGGTAGCTTGGATTCCTATATGGAGGCTTGGAGTTGGGTAAGGGACATTTGGATTGCAACAATGTTCATGTAGCGGGAGTCGATGTAGTTGAGTACATGGCTTAGGAGGATTGATGGAGCCTTTGGAGGCTTGTAGGAGAAGTGCTGGACACACCTTGTGGAGCACCCTTGCATTTGGAGCCTTGTTTGTGGATGACATCACCTTGGAGCTTGACATGTGTACTCTTGGAGTACAGCGCCCCACATATGTGAGTCTACATGTGTTATTGTAGGTTGATTGTAAGGGCATTGGCCCACATGTGTATTGCTGGTCTACCTTACCTCTCATGTATAAAGAGGAAGGAGAGAGTCCTTTGATTATCATCATTATTGTACTCTTCTCTTTGTACTTGTCTTCTGGGAGTGATTCTCTAGGGTTCATGAGGAAACCCGAGGAGAAGCTATGGAAGGGAAAGATGATATCTTTGTTGGGACTCGGGAGCTTGCTCTTGTGACTAGGGTTTACTCTTGTGAAGAAGACGTTGGAGATGATGATCACTTCATATCACTCATCATTCTCATTCATTCTTGTGTAGAGATGTGACTAGGAGGATCGCACTGGTCATCCTCTTTCTCTTATATCTTATTTGTACTTCATCTCTCTCTCTCTTGGAGTTGCTAGGGTTTCTTGATCTTCTTGGAACATCTTGAAGTCTAGGGTTAGGGTTTCATCCCTTAGAGATTTGGAGATTAGGGTTTTAAGATGAAACCCTAGGTTGTATTTGGTGAAGAAGAAGAAGAAAAGACATCTTGCCTTGGAGGACTAGCTTAAGTGATTCATGCTTGTTGGATCTCCTTGGTTGAGCTAGGGTTTTTTCATTGATTTCCCTAGCTAGGGTTTTTGAGAGCTAATGGATTGTACTAACCTTGTGACAAGGCTATGGTATGTACATGAACTTCATCTTATGCATATTAATGAAGTTTTTAGCTGTCCAATGCTTGTGTAAATTGCAGATTTGCTTTTCAGCCATCTTTGTTTTTCATGGTTTGTAATTTCCAGCTATATATGTCTTGCTGATTTGACATAAGTCAAGGGCAATTATGCTGGGTGATTTAACATTGTAATCGAAGAAGATAAGGGCTGTGCTGCTGCTGTAAAGAAGAGTTTTCAGATCTGGTTTATGCATGATAAGATTGCCCTAGAGGGTTGAAACTTATGGGAACACTTTGGTATCTTTTTTCTTGGATTGCCTAGAAGTTTGGGGTTGTCAAGAAATATTGTTTACTGCAGCTGCTTTTTTGTTTTGTATTTCATAACACAGCCCTAAGGCTCAATTCACAGGGACAGGATCTGAAAACCTCTAGGTAAGAGGTGAAATTTCTGAATTCTGAATTTCGAGAAATTTGCACATGGTATTTAGAGAATTTGAGAAGTTTCTACAATCCTACTAGGATTTGGATCTATGCTGAAAAATCTACAAAAGAAATATGAAAGTAAGAAACCCAAGGCCAAGAGATTATCGAGGAATGTGAAGAAGCTTGACCCAACCAAGGACAAGAATGCATCTACAATGAAAGTACAAGTGACATTACTCGTCCTTTGCCTCCAACCAAGTTCTTTAAATAAGATAATTAGTCAATGCAAGACAAATTTAAAATTGTAGATTTTGTTAATCCGTGTGTGAGAAAGAAACTGGAGGTTGCGTTGGAATTGTTGAACTCCACTGGCCTAGGAACAATTGTGTATAGTGTTGAGCCTATAATATAATGGGAGCCATGCACTCACATAATTGAGGCAAAAGTTTCTTTTAATTTAAGGAGTTGATGCAATCAAAGTTTCACATGTGAGAAGTACTTCAAGAGATAGTGAAGTTTTTTAACCTAAAAATTGAACGCACTAAAAAATTTAAGATCAAATTTTTGGATAGAGCGTCAAAGAGGTGTAAAATATTTCAGAATGACAATAAAGCAATAGTTGTTTCAGAAACATGGTCTATTGAGATAGAGGTGACACGGATTTCCATGGATTTGGTGCTTCTTGGAAGCCACAATCTAGTTAATGGACATGTGACTTCTTTACAGACAGAACATAATATTGTACAAGAGGATCATGAGGATTGTGCAGGTGAATTGATGATATTCAGACAATGGCAAATAAAACCTTTTGCAAACATTGCTGACACAAGAATCCAAGAAATCAATTGACAATGTAGAATGCTTGCAAATCACTTTGGGAAAACATTCACTGTGACAGCAAAAAGTGGATAATTTACAAGCTGACGTGGCAAGCCTGTGTGAGGAAGAAGTCAATTGTGAAAATAAATAGTTGGATGATGTAGACAAGCTTAAGAAAATACCACTGAAGGACAAATTCAATTGAATTAAGCTATACAAGACAATTTTGAATTATGGGGGAAATTACCACAATGGCCTGCCTTTATGAATCCTGAAACAAGAACAATGCATCCATGAGCTCGAACAAGTGAAGAAGCTGCAAACATGCCATTAATGAAAGCGTTCTGAAAATGAGTAAAGCTGATTCAATGTCAAAAACAATTGATGATTTTTATGCCACACAACAAACTCAGAGGATGAAACATGGTATAAATGATAAGATAATAAATGATATGAGAATGAATGTTGTTGATGATTGCAGCTTCGTGAGACATTCTCCAGGTCGTACTCCTCGATGGATTGAGCTGCGTTGACTTGTGAGCGATACTCCTCGATGGATTGAGTTGAGTAGGACACTCATCGATGGATTGATAAGTTGTATTGGGCTAGTGCCCAGTGACCCTTGGGGTGTAGCCCATGTGGTCGGGACATTCTCCAGGTTGTACTCCTCGATGGACTGCGCTGGCTTGACGTGTGATGACATACTAGGTTGGTGCCCAACGACCCTTGGGGTGTAGCCCATGTGGTTGGGATATTTACTAGGTCGTACTCCTCTATGGACTAAGTTGGGTTGACCTGTGGACACTATGGTCATACTCCTCGATGGACTGAGCTGAGTTGACCTAGTGTGCTCTAGTGGGTTGTGGCCCCTAGACGAGATGAGAAGGTCCACATTGGGTGTAGCCATGTGTGACGAGATGGAGGAGACCTTTCACTATGACGTCAGAGAAGGAAGAAGGCCCAAGCCTTGTGCAAAAGACCTAGAAGACCAAGTCAGCCCTGTTGAGTGGCACCACTTGGATATCACAGTTCACATGATGGACTAGTATATATAGAGAGTCATCTCCCATTTGGAGATCATCACTTTGGATCATTCTCTCTTGGTTATTTCGCTCTCTTGGACTAGTGTGCTATCTTTGGAGACTAGTGCTATTCTTCTTCTAGTTTTGGATCTTCTCTTGGACAATTATTCTAGTGAAAGGTTGTTGGGTTTTCTTCCCTTGAGTAGAAGGGTTTCCCAGGATAAATTCGTCTGTATCTTGTGCATGGTTCTCTTCTTGTGATCTTGGTTATTTACTGCAGCTATTGGTTATGGTTTATGCTTCATCTATGCTACTGCTAATGTGAAATGTTAAAGAAAGCTAATCAAATTTAAATAAGCATAAAATTCAACAAATGCATGTATGGATTCCCTCACATTTAAAACCTTTTCCACATATTATTGAGGGTTTGACAACACCCTTTGTGGAACACTTAGGGTGAGACCCCGTCTTCTTGATGCTAGTGTCCACATAGGTTTATCTAGATGAAAATCATTGTTGGCCATGTTATAAACCCAAGGTCTAATCTAGTGCCAATGACAATTTCTTCTTACTTATTTGTTAAGGCTTCTCAGATCTGGTAATTTAAGTTACGATAGTGCAACTATGCAGTTGGCCTATATCTACCGTAGTAGACTTGACCTGAATGGTGGGGATAATATCGGTTTTTCTTACTTGCCTTTGATCTTTGACTCCAAGGGATTCTATTCTTCTTTACTTTCAAACTAGACTCCACTCTAAAGCCTATACTTTCATTTCTTCATTTCTTCGTTGATTATAAAGATAGTAATTTATGCAAATGGCATCTCAAACATGCTCATGAGGCTAAGTTGAGGAGAAGGTGGGAATGGTACCCAAGTGTTTATAGCCCCTATAGGTCCTCTAGAACCCTTTTGCTTTCCTTGCAAAAAGTACAGCTTAGATCAGAGTAAGAAGAGGGTTTGACAATCAAAATTAAAATAATTACTTAGTTTTTTCATAATTTAATTTAATTTTTTAATGTTTTTGTTGTTATGTACTTTATTTCTTTTGTTTTAAGTTGAACAAAGAAAGAAATGGATTGCAGAAATAAACTATAAAACTGAAACTGTGAGTAGAAAACAAAGTAGATGAAATGTATTTGCTTTTCAGACTCTAAAATATTTTTTGTATTTTCGTAAAGTAAAACATAAAACTGAAATGAAAATAAAAATCAGCAATAGATCCAAAGAATATGACCAGAATTTCAATATCATCCCATAATGATATTCCAGTCAAATGCATTCATGATCTAACAATAGTCTAGCCGCCCTTTGCAAATGGCTCGGCCGGGTGTACCCAAAACTTGTCTCGATGTTTTCAAGACCATGCAAATACAAACTAAAATTTTGTAGAAGTTAAATGACAAAATCAGCTTATAAAAATTCTGTCATACACTTAGCAACCTCGAGATAACTGTCTTAAATGAACTCTGAAATGTATAACCACACTCGGAAAATACCATAAGCAGAAATCCACATTTCCAAGCACTTCAACAGCGGAATAAACACAATGAACAACAATCATTCAACTCAGAAATACTCAGAAATTTAGGCAATGCCAGGGAAAACCCCAATGTGGGGAAACCCAATGAGAGAGAGATTTATATAGCTTCAGGAAAGTACATATCAGCAACAGCAACACAATTTCCAGCAAGAGAAAAATACTTTACAGCACCTGAAACTGTCCCAACTTTCTGCCTTGGAAAATGTGCCCAGAAATAGCTGTACGGCCTGTAAAGCCCAGCTGAACAACACCCAAAATCAGTGCCAAATCATAGCTGTACGGACAACACCAGAAAACGTCCTCTTCACCAACAAAAATTACTAGAAAAGCTGCCTCGATTTCCGTGCCCTCCCAGCCTGTTGTACGGACTGTACGGTATGGCCCTCTTTATCAGCCAGCAGCTACAACAGTCTTGACTCAGAAATTTCTTGGGAAATGTGCCCACTCTCTCTTGGGAAATGCACCCTCCTAGCTGCCCTCACTTTCCTCTCTCAAGCTATCTCAAAAATCTCTCAAAATCTTTCTCAATGTGTCTTGCACACTACCCAATGCATTCTCTTATAATCTGAAAGTGACCCTTCACCTTCTCCAACCCTAGATCTAATGGTCAAGATCTAATCTTGCCTTTTTACAAGATCAAGGGTCATGATTCATTCCCTCCTAAATAAATCACTTTAAAATATTAAAGTACATTTTCACTTTATAACATAAGTGCACTTTA
>ML859013.1:0-25829 GCA_009831015.1 Picea engelmannii | reverse complement strand
AAATTATCCACTTTTTGCTGTCACAGTGAATGTTTTCCCAAAGTGATTTGCAAGCATTCTACATTGTCAATTGATTTCTTGGATTCTTGTGTCAGCAATGTTTGCAAAAGGTTTTATTTGCCATTGTCTGAATATCATCAATTCACCTGCACAATCCTCATGATCCTCTTGTACAATATTATGTTCTGTCTGTAAAGAAGTCACATGTCCATTAACTAGATTGTGGCTTCCAAGAAGCACCAAATCCATGGAAATCCGTGTCACCTCTATCTCAATAGACCATGTTTCTGAAACAACTATTGCTTTATTGTCATTCTGAAATATTTTACACCTCTTTGACGCTCTATCCAAAAATTTGATCTTAAATTTTTTAGTGCGTTCAATTTTTAGGTTAAAAAACTTCACTATCTCTTGAAGTACTTCTCACATGTGAAACTTTGATTGCATCAACTCCTTAAATTAAAAGAAACTTTTGCCTCAATTATGTGAGTGCATGGCTCCCATTATATTATAGGCTCAACACTATACACAATTGTTCCTAGGCCAGTGGAGTTCAACAATTCCAACGCAACCTCCAGTTTCTTTCTCACACACGGATTAACAAAATCTACAATTTTAAATTTGTCTTGCATTGACTAATTATCTTATTTAAAGAACTTGGTTGGAGGCAAAGGACGAGTAATGTCACTTGTACTTTCATTGTAGATGCATTCTTGTCCTTGGTTGGGTCAAGCTTCTTCACATTCCTCGATAATCTCTTGGCCTTGGGTTTCTTACTTTCATATTTCTTTTGTAGATTTTTCAGCATAGATCCAAATCCTAGTAGGATTGTAGAAACTTCTCAAATTCTCTAAATACCATGTGCAAATTTCTCGAAATTCAGAATTCAGAAATTTCACCTCTTACCTAGAGGTTTTCAGATCCTGTCCCTGTGAATTGAGCCTTAGGGCTGTGTTATGAAATACAAAACAAAAAAGCAGCTGCAGTAAACAATATTTCTTGACAACCCCAAACTTCTAGGCAATCCAAGAAAAAAGATACCAAAGTGTTCCCATAAGTTTCAACCCTCTAGGGCAATCTTATCATGCATAAACCAGATCTGAAAACTCTTCTTTACAGCAGCAGCACAGCCCTTATCTTCTTCGATTACAATGTTAAATCACCCAGCATAATTGCCCTTGACTTATGTCAAATCAGCAAGACATATATAGCTGGAAATTACAAACCATGAAAAACAAAGATGGCTGAAAAGCAAATCTGCAATTTACACAAGCATTGGACAGCTAAAAACTTCATTAATATGCATAAGATGAAGTTCATGTACATACCATAGCCTTGTCACAAGGTTAGTACAATCCATTAGCTCTCAAAAACCCTAGCTAGGGAAATCAATGAAAAAACCCTAGCTCAACCAAGGAGATCCAACAAGCATGAATCACTTAAGCTAGTCCTCCAAGGCAAGATGTCTTTTCTTCTTCTTCTTCACCAAATACAACCTAGGGTTTCATCTTAAAACCCTAATCTCCAAATCTCTAAGGGATGAAACCCTAACCCTAGACTTCAAGATGTTCCAAGAAGATCAAGAAACCCTAGCAACTCCAAGAGAGAGAGAGATGAAGTACAAATAAGATATAAGAGAAAGAGGATGACCAGTGCGATCCTCCTAGTCACATCTCTACACAAGAATGAATGAGAATGATGAGTGATATGAAGTGATCATCATCTCCAACGTCTTCTTCACAAGAGTAAACCCTAGTCACAAGAGCAAGCTCCCGAGTCCCAACAAAGATATCATCTTTCCCTTCCATAGCTTCTCCTCGGGTTTCCTCATGAACCCTAGAGAATCACTCCCAGAAGACAAGTACAAAGAGAAGAGTACAATAATGATGATAATCAAAGGACTCTCTCCTTCCTCTTTATACATGAGAGGTAAGGTAGACCAGCAATACACATGTGGGCCAATGCCCTTACAATCAACCTACAATAACACATGTAGACTCACATATGTGGGGCGCTGTACTCCAAGAGTACACATGTCAAGCTCCAAGGTGATGTCATCCACAAACAAGGCTCCAAATGCAAGGGTGCTCCACAAGGTGTGTCCAGCACTTCTCCTACAAGCCTCCAAAGGCTCCATCAATCCTCCTAAGCCATGTACTCAACTACATCGACTCCCGCTACATGAACATTGTTGCAATCCAAATGTCCCTTACCCAACTCCAAGCCTCCATATAGGAATCCAAGCTACCATGTCATGTCTAGGGCCCTATGCCCTCCTCCTAAGTAGGGCATTCTCCCAGCAAGAGAACCTCTCCATGTGGCCATCATAAAAGACACCCCCCAAGCTATCAAGAGAACTCCAAAGCCCAAAAAAAGAATACCAAGCAAGCACCCAACTAAGGTCAACAGTAACATTCCCCAACCTTGTTAAGGCCCATTACTAGTGGAAATACACATAAAATAAAACAAAATTTGCTAACAGTTCTTGTAGCTCAGCAGCTACCCAAATCATATAGATTTAACCATTTTTTATACCATTAACTAAATGCATATACAGCATTCTAAAATAGACATGAGTGCAACTGATAAACTCAAATATAGCAACATATAAATCATTCTCAAACATGGAGTGAATGCACGGTAATTAAACTCATAATATAACTTAGATTCATGATAAAAACACTTATCTTTTAAAACAATTGTACAACTAGCTGCATAGGACGAACGTTCCACCCAACCATAGACTTGTTGTTCCAAGTCTCAATAGCAAGTCACCCCCGAACTGGGGCTAGGAATCTACAAAAGAGGGTGATCTCTCCACAGTCCACTCACAGCTCAAATAATTCCACAACCCACTAGCATTCTCCTACAACTATCTCAATTTCCTTCAACTCTCTTCCTCTCGACCTACCCAATCCAAGGAATGTACCCCCTTCACTGCTCTCAGTCCATCGGGTTGTACCATTCGTTTATCAATTTCTCTAGCACAAGTGACTAGGAATCTCTCTACTGGGCACTTTCGAGGATGTCAACTACTAGGAAAACTACCGAGAAAAACTAACAGCAACAAGCTTGTTGCTCTAGTGACACTCTCAGACAGGGAGTTCACTCTACAGGCCTAACAACCTGGTTCTTCTACAAGCTTGACAGCTGCTAACATGTCCACCATTGTTGCCTCCAAGTTCCAGCACTCTACTCCCCCTGGCTGTCCCAAAATCTGCCTGTAAAAACTGTCCTCTTCTCCCATACAAATTTCCTTTTTTTCCCAACTTGCTTGACTTACAGTTTTCCCTAAGATGATTGTACTTCATCCCCATGCTCCCAATAACTATGGGATGTGACTCCTCACATCCACCCTCTTACATGCATCCAATGATTGGGTTCTTCTACACTCAAGGCAAAATTAGAAGGTTCACTCAAAACATTAAAATCGGGAAAAAATATTTGGGAATTAAACTCATGGGTAAAAAAAAAAAATTTTTTAGATTACTCAGCCCCCAATCTTTATCCATGTCCCTCGGCAACTAGCATCACATTTTATTTATTCAAATTCAGAAATACAATTCACATATACATCGCTTGGCCACAACCATACATTATATCTACATTAAGCATTAATTAAACTGGGGATTATAGTGGGGACATTACATCAAGCAACCATTGAGTAAGTTATCTCCAATGTGCAAATCCACCACAAACCATCTCCCGTGTGTCAATGCATCATGGACTATCCAGGGGTTGAGCATACACTGTGTACTCCAAATCTCATGAAACACCCCCAAACATGGTGTAAACACTTTCAAAGTAACCTGAAAGCGAACAGAGATATCCATTAACTATTGATCTTGTTGCTCAGGTGCATTTCATTTGCAAGTGGGTTTGATACATAATCTAGAATGCTTGATGTAGGCAACGCTTGATTTGTTGATGTAAAATCTGAATTTGTTTTGGACCTGGTTACAAGTGCACTAGACCTAACAACTAGAATCTTTGTTGCACTTGTCTTTATGTCCTCTTTTGCCTTTGCAACCAAACCCAAACATCACCAATCTTTCTTGCACCTACAATATCAATGGAAATCATTGCCATTGTATCATCAAATTGTAAGTCCTCGCCATGCAATGTCTCCCTATATAACTATGTTCTCTCAGAATATTCTAATCCTTGATCTCTTTACTACATGAACATTTCAATGAACTTAAGCATTGATTGCTTCATTTTTCTTGTTTTGTGCATATGTCTTGATTCCTTCTCGGATTGTTTCTCCTCTACTTTTTCAATCTTGTCATCTTTGGTTTGAATCTCGTTGTGTTTCCCTTTATTGCACAGTAACTTGTACATCAACTTGGATGATGTCTTTGGGAGGCGTAAGCATTTTTTCACTAGCGTGCTCAAACCATAGGTGTACCTATTCACATTTTCTTTACTTCTGACCTTTTGCTCTAAGTTCCAACTTCAAATCCCATGTTGAATTTGTACCTCTGTTAACTGAAACAAAGGTATCACAAACTCATTATCACCAAACTCAAGGTGCATGTAGTAGAATGGGATTCAATCTAGAAGATGGAAATTTCTCTGTTTCTCAATTAAATTGTTCAAAATTGGCGCCATTTAGATCTATTCGATAGGGGTGCCCCCAGACCCCTGCATGTATGTCACAGTGGTTGAAGCCTTCGGTTATGTCATCTATAACAAACTTGACCAAGTTTGGATTATAGGCAAAGTTGACCAAGTTTGGATTAAAGGCCACCCCCCAGAATGAGGCGTTGAGCAATAGGTTAACGAGCATTTTGTTAATGAATCGTTTCTAGCCATTCTTGAAGCCCAAAATTTTATGGATAATACTATGCAATGCCTTCAAATTTTTTGTTATGCCTCTAGATCCAAAATCCAATGCTATAGGCAAACCAAGAAGCCAATACCTAGCTTGTTGGAAAACCAAGGCTGGGATTGGATTCAATTAAGCCAAATCTTCAAGTTCCTTAGTATCCCCTTCGCCTTTCAAGCTTCTTCCAAAGAGGTTTGGGAGGTTGTCATCGAAAGAGTTGTGAATAAGATTGAACAATGCTTAGCAAGCCCCATGGCACTGGCAGCCAAGTTTCTGATCTACACTAAGGTGCTTATAGCCACCCATGTATACTACTTTTCTTCTTATGCCCCTTCATTAAGCACATACCACAAGCTTGAAAAAACCTTGAGAAGCTTTTTGTGGGTCAATAATGCTAGTAGAAAGGGAAGTTATGGAGTTAACTGGGAGCTATGTTGCACCCCTTAGAACTAGGGGGTATGGGGATCATCAAAAGCCATCAAGTCCAACACTTTGCGCCAAATGGTTGATTTGAACTTTTGAAGGGAAGGAAGCATGGAAGGTACTCTTGAGAAATTGTATCTACTTGGGTGACCCCCTTGGCAAAAAGCTTTGGCAAGGCCTCAATCTACAAATCCTAGTTGTTACTCTGGCCCAAGTAAAAATATAGGGAACCTTCATGGTACAAAGTACATGGAAGGCCAAGGAAGCTATCAAACCTTTCCTCAACTAAAAAGGGCCCGTTGGTTTGGGATAAGGAGCAGCGAGCACTCTCTATGGTTGTCGCCTATTTATTCACAAGAAGGTAAAGTACTTGCAAAGAACGCATGGCTCTCAACCCTCAAATTTTTCAGGAGAGGCATCGACTCTCTCGAACATATTTGACTCACACATCAAAGATTGGGTGTTATGGCCCAAGCTTGTTAGCTTTTGGTTGATTCCAAAGTGTTTTCAACGAGCTAGGAGATTGCTTCACAAGATGTGAAGGAATTGTGATCTCCTAGCCCCTTCTTTTATTTTTAACTTACATTTGGAGAGCTTAAAATGGGTGTACTCTTGCCTCGGGATTAGTGCTAGGGAGGTGCACTCCTTAATGTGGTCGTTGGCACAAATCGTTCTTGGCATCTTCTACAAGGGCACACTTGTTGAGGAGGATGGGTGCTTAGCACATGTGGAGTAACCACTTTAGTGGAGAGCATTAGGCACTTGGAGGTTGGGCACTTCACCATGAGAGCGTGTAACCACCTTACACACAGTTTAAGGAGGAACTCTTGACTTTAGGAGCCATTGATTGGAAGGCGCACCACCTTGGAGGAGCATTGGACATCTAACACCTAGATTCAAGGGCATACTATCTTGAGGGTCAGGCAAACCCTAGTGTGACATGTGGACACCTTGCTTTGAGGAGCGCTCCATTTGAGGCTTTGTTTGTTGACTTAGCCTAGGGTTGCTTGTGGACTTAGTCCATGTTTTATTGTCGACCTCCCTCACCTTAGTTTATATGAAGGGAGGAGATGTGATGCTAGCTACTTGGAGAATCTTTGAAGATCATGTATTACTTTTGTAACAAGAATTAGTGTTTGTGGGATGTTAGCACTAGGGTTCCTTAGCTTGCGAGATGCAAGTGTGGAGTATTGTAGCTTGTGTGATGCAAGTGGAAGATCTTGGGGTTTGACAGTTCATGTAATACTGACTTATTTGCAAGTTCCAAGGAATGGCTTGCAGAGCTTGGTGGGATTCCTTGCTTTGCCTTTGTATTGTTGGTTAGGGTTTGTAGAGATTGTGGATGCACCAACTAGTGTTTGGGATGCAGTGTGCATTGAAAGGTCCTTGCTTTGGATGAGCTGAGAGGATTTGTTGTACCAGCTTGGGATGAGACAAGATATTGTACTTTATCTTCATTGTTGTGATAATATGAAGTGTACCATTGTTGTCCTAAATTTGTGATTGCAGATCTGATTTTTCTCATGTATTGAGCAAGTTTCATGGTTTTTTAATATGTTGATTTATTAGGACAGCAAGGCTGAATGCAATTTTGTTTTAGCATGCTTAATAAAACTTTCAGATCTAATTTGTTGCTTTTATATTTCCGTTGTAATTGAAGCAGTTTTCAGATATATGTATCGGCATAGACCTTTCCCTAAGGGCTGCTGAAATGATCTATGCTTGAAGTCTTTGCAGTGTCTACATTCTTGAGTTTGCCTAGAAATAGTGTTGGGAAGATCTGAAGTTCTTGCAAGACTATTGAAGGAATTAGTTTCAACTTTCAACACTAAGGTTGAAAACTCTATGAAGTAGATCTATGGCCTCATGGAAATGAGGTGGACAATTCAAATTGAGTAGAGTTCCAAAATTTCTATATGGTATCAAAGCTTGTTATGTTGAAAAAAAAATCTTGTGTAAGAGGGAGTTGAATATTTCGACAGGGAGTTGTTGGGTGTGATGCCCTAGATGCTCTAGTGATTGAAGTATGTTGTTATGCCTGAGAGGAACAATTTGGCCCTGTTATGGGTTTTGGGTGTGATACTAATGTTATTCCAGTGATTGGAGTAATTGATACACCCAAGATCGGTAAGGAGAAAGAATCATATTCTTTTGACCATGGTAAGAAGGACTTAAGTTGTGACATGTTTCAAAAAGGACACCATGCCAACCAATGTCCAGAAAAGAAGAAAGGGAAGGCCAAGTAGTAGCAAAAGCAAATTGCAATGAGTGCAGACTCTGCAATTGTCTTGGATAAGTTTGATTCCAACCTTGAGACCGCCTTCTCCATGGTCTCTTTTCTTTCAACCAAAATTGTTCGGTGTTAAATGGTATGTGGTCAATCAAGCATCCAGACATATGAATTATGATGAGAAGATCTTCAGCAGGTTACAAGAGAAAGAGGAAGGAATGCGAGTGGAGTTGGGTGACGATGCCACTTATCTTGTGAAGGGATTGGACTCCATTTCTTTCTGGATACATTCAAGTGATATTCTTGAGTTGAATGGTGCTTAGTATGTTCATCCTTTGAAGAAGAACCTGCTTTCAATTTCTTACGCCTGAGATGGGTAAGAAATTGAAGGAATTAGTTTCAACACTAAGGTTGAAAACTCTATGAAGTAGATCTATGGCCTCATGGAAGTGAGGTGGAAATTTCAAATTGGGCATAGTTCCAAAATTTCTATATGGTATCGGAGCTTGTTATGTTGAAAAAAAATTCTTGTGTAAGAGGGAGTTGAATATTTTGACGAGGATTCATTCGGTGTGATGCCCTAGAGGCTCTAGTGATTGAAGTATGTTGTTATGCCTGAGAGGAGCAATTTGGCCTTGTTATGGGTTTTGGGTGTGATACTAATGTTACTCCGGTGATTGGAGTAGTTGATACGCCTAAGATGGGTAAGGAGAAAGAGTTGTGTTCTTTTGACCATGGTAAGAAGGACTTAAGTCGTGACATGTTTTAGAAAGGACACCATGCCAACCAATGTCCAAAAAAGAAGAATGGGAAGGCCAAGTAGCAACAAAAACAAATTGCAAGGAGTGCAGAGACTACATTTGTCTTGGATGAGTTTGATTCCAACCTTAAGACGGCCTTCTCCATGATCTCTTTTCTTTCAGCCAATATTGTCCGGTATTAAATGGTATGTGGTCAGTCGAGCATCCAAATATATGAATTATGATGAGAAGATCTTCAGCAAGTTACAAGAGCAAGAGGAAGAAATGCAGTGCAGTTGGGTGACGATGCCACTAATCTTGTGAAGGGATTGGACTCCATTTATTTTTGGATGCCTTCAAGTGATATTCTTGAGTTGAATGGTGTTTAGTTTGTTCATGGTTTTTGAAGAAGAACCTGCTTTCAATTTCTTGTATGACAGATTTGCAGTGCAAAGTTGCTTTTGAAGATTAGTAGTGCACAATCAAATATTATAGCCTAGCAAGTCCAAGGACTTTGGCTAGAGGCATGTGAGAGGGTGGCCTATATAGGTTACTTGTTGATCTAGTAGCTCTAGTGCATGACAGTGGGAAGTTGGCTAAGCCTTCCAGTCTTAAGGAGGCATACGCAGGGCAGGAATGGTGGGATGGCATGATGGAATACTATAACTCCATCCCCGAAAATCATGTTTGGGAGATTGAACCAATACTTGTGGGAAAATCAATGATTGATTCCAAATGGTGCTACAAGATCAAGCATGTAGATGATGGGAGTATTGAAAAGTACAAGGTCGGGTTTGTTGCCAGAGGTTCTCTCAAAAAGGAGTCGTCCATTATCATGAGACTCGTGCTCCTGTTATCGCACAAGTTGTAGGTTGGGAAAAGCCCGACCCAACCACCAAATGGCGACAACTTAGAGAAAACCTACCCACTGTCACCTTAGGTAGGTATTCCCGTCACTTTAGAGGTGAGAGAATCACCTCAAGGGGGGAATCCCGGTGACCCTGGGGGAAATGAGATGGAAAGTGAAGAGATGAAAGATGGTCCCCCTAAAGTTCAAGATAGAAGATGCGGAAAGGCTTGGGAAAGAGTCTTGGTGATAGCCAATAGTTGCCAAGAGATAAGAACAACTATGAAGAATGTTGTAGCTGCTCGAGACACAAGAACAAGCCAAGCATATATGTATAATGTTAGGTGGACAAGCAAGTTAAGCTTGCTGTCCCTAATTACAGCAGTAAACAACAGTGTATATCAGCAAAGAGATAAGTATTAAAGCTGCTAAACAATTGCTAAAAGTCCAACATATGATACTACGCTTGCTGTCCCTAATTACAGCAGTAAACAACAGTGTATATCAGCAAAGAGATAAGTATTAAAGCTGCTAAACAACTGCTAAAAGTCCAACATATGATACTAGAGATAAGTTAGATAAACACTAGTGACACTCAAGAATGAAAGCACAAGACTTTAGCAATGAAACAAGACTGCAACAAAAAGTATTTGCAGAGATATTTTGCAGCCTTATGGCTGTAACAAAAAAGTTGCTACAGCAGCAAATCCAACCACCAAAACTCACAAAGAATCCACCGAAAAGTTGCGCTAGGCTAAGTAGATTAATGTGGCAAACTCTTAGCAACTTTTGACAGTTGAAAAGCAAGTTATGAATGAAAAAGTGTTAGGGTTTCTGCAGCCCTAATGGCTGTAGATGAAGTTTTATAACAGTAGCAAGAAGTACTTGAGTAAAGATGGCACCCTAGCAGCTCAACCAAGCATATATAGCAAAGAATTGATTCCAACTTAGACAACCTCCAAATCACGAAAATTCACGTTAACCAATGCAAGATTTTATTTCTCCAATGCAATTATACTAGTGCCTTTAGCTATTGGGTTATGGAGTCAAGTAAATAAAGAGCCAAACAATGCTATCTCCTTGGGGGTGTAAACCCTCTTACTCCCCAAGGCAAGCAAATGCTAAGCTAGGAGATACTAGGAGGGAGTAAACCCTTTTACTTCTCCTAGTAAAACCTTGTGCAACAAATAACTTCTAGACAAAAATGATAGATAATGGTGGGGTTGTAAATCCTTATACTCCCCAAGAAATATAGAAAATCAAACTTGTAACTAAATAATGAAGCATCAACAAGATAAATCCTTACCTAGTCCAAGAAATGACAAGACAAACCTCCTTTTACCAAGATAAATCCACCACACATGAAAGAAAAGCTCCAAGAGAGGTGGCGCACTACTTCTTCCACCAATGGCATAAAGAAACCAAGACAAGAGCACAAGAGAGAAGAGGTTGCCCAAGGAGGGCACAAATTTCAGCCAAATACTTCTCACAATGGGAGAGTTATGTTATCAAATGAGATTCACATGATCTCTATTTATACAAAAAGTTCAAAACATAGTTTGTCCACTTCATTAGGGTAAAACATAAGATAAGGGGTCAACAACCCTTATCTTACCCCTTTACACAAATAATAATATTTAATTTACACTTTTGCACATTAGAAACCCTAAAACAAGATGACATCACCCCTTTAGGGAGACGTTTTGACACTTTCCAAGTCGTTGGAGAAGAAAGTGGAGGTCGTTGGGGCTCCTAGAGCCTCCTCTTCATGTGCCAAGGTCAATCCATGCCTCCTTCGGTCAAATCATCCCAAGTGTCAATGAACAACAACTCCATCACCACCAACCCTAGCCCTAGGTGACGTCAAACCCCAAAGAGTGACGCTTTGCCCCTCCTAGGCAATTCGTTTGGCATGTGAGGGCTAGGCTAGGTCCTCCAAGGTGTCTTCTAGGCCTCCAAAGGCAACTCATTGTGATCCGACATGTGGGCCCTTGGCATCCAACCTGTGGACTTCAAGCCCCATGGAAGCCCAAGCTAGGCTTGTTCCTCCAAAATTGTCCACCAAATAAGGTCCTGCAAAACAAATGGGTACACCCTCCAAAGATCCCAAGTCAAAATATCATGGCAAGTGAAAACCACATCTAATAAACAAGGCATCTAAAAATGTGCATCAAAACTACCTCATCAAATAAAACAAATGCTCAAAAACCCTATAGAATTGACCAAGTTTAGGTATGGGAGGGGTGTCATAAAAGTCCTATTGGGTAGACCAAAACCCTCAAGTAGGGGATGCTCCCAAGGGTGCCCCTTCAAGGTCATGTAGTGGATGATGAGGTGGATAGGGGTTTAGACTTCATAGGTCAATGGGTTTCATGACATACAAGGGCTCGTATTGTCTCATCTATGGGTGCCTTTGTAGAGGGTGCGTTGCACTTTCGTTTTCAATGCATCCTTTTTCCAAGCCCATTCATTGCCATTAATTAATTAATAGTCCAAAACCTTGGGTACTCCTTAGAGTGAAATCGATTAGCTTGGGGGGCAGCACCATAAGGCCCACTTGAAGCTAGAGGTACACAGAGTGCCATATGCAAGGAAAGAAAGGGACAACGCATGAGTGTACACACCTCAACAAGTGGGGACATGTATATAATGTTATTTTGCTTTTGCAGGTCTTTGATTTTTTAGGAGAAGCTTTTCAATGCTCTCAAGACCTCTTTGGGAGAGCATCTCGAAGGTTTATATTTCAGGCTTTTATCTTTTTCCAGCCACCATCCCTCTGGGCCTTTAGCCCCTTCTTCCCATGAAATGAGGTACATGCCCTTCTTGGGTCACTAAAGCCAAAGGGCCTAGAAGAGGGCAATGTGGTGGGAATGTGATGAGCAGAAAGTGATAAGTATGGTCGGGAATGGTACGATGACCCCTCAAGGGACCCCTAGTTGCATCCCTTCCCCAATAGTTGGCCACTTACTAGGAAATCGATGACACTCACCAAGGTGAAACGGGGTCAAAAGCATAATGTCCAAGCAGACGTTTTATAATCAAAAGCAGCTCTAATACAACATGCTTAAATGCCTCAAATATTAGGGTGATTACCTACCACAATACTGACTTGTACCGCATGGAGCAAGACCCAAATGCTTTCCAAAAGCTAGTTGGTGTGGTGGATGCTCTGAGGATGGATCCATGTGTGGTGATAGAGCGGGTTTCCATATGTACAAGTGGACACTGCTAGTCATGTGATCTCTCGACACTCCATGTCTGCAACCTGAGGGCCTCGAGACATCGTCTCCTTAGTTATCCCACAAAATGGGGATAACAACTCCAATTACCCAAGACACTTCTATATGAACCATTCTTGCAGTAGCAGTATGCTATGGTTGGTGTTTGTATTGGATGGATGTAAAGACAACACTCTTAAATGGTGTGATTAAAGAAATAATGTATATAAATCAACCCAGACCTTTTGAGGTGCATGGGAAAGATACCCATGTTTGCTGGTTAAAAAAAACCCTTTTATTGGTTGCAGTAGGCTCCATGGGCTTGCTATTGAAGGATTGATGACTACCTATTGAACTTGGGATTTCACAAGACTAGTCCTAATCCAAATCTTAGTATTTGCATAATAAATCTTATGTGGTTTTCTTGGTCCTATATGTAGATGATTGGATTATCATAGAGAGTTACAAAGAAGCTCATTATGTGGTGCAAGAAGAAATTGCCAAGTGAATTTGATATAAAGGATATCGGTCTACTGCATTACATTTTAGGGTTAGGAGCTTGGCAAGGTCCAAGAGAAGTCTTCCTTGGGCAAAGGAAATACACCTTGGAGATTTCTAGAGAGATTTTGGATGCTTGATTGCAAACCCTTAGCCACACCCATCATGCCAAATTTAAAGCTTACTTGTGATGAGGACGTTGAATTGGTTAACCCTACTTTGTATGGGCAGTGGATTGGGTCATCAATGTAACTTGAGAATACCTAGCTAAACATAAGCTATGTTGTGAATACCTTAAGCCAGTATATGGTTCAACTCGCTAGGCTCATTGCATAGCTGGAAAGCATGTGCTCCAATACTTGAAGGGAATGATCAATTATGGCATCAAGGATACAGGAGAAGGGGACAATCCATTGTGACATCAAGGATACAGGAGATGATGAATTGTTACCCCATGGATTTGTAATTCAAACTGAGTAGGAGGCACAAGCACATGCAAGAGTACTTTCAGTTATTGTTTCAACCTGCGATCAATTATAATTTTGTGGTTCAATAGGAATCGGATAGGAGTTCCACTTAGTTCAACAAAAGTGGAGTATAGGACAGTTGTGTAATGCTATAGCAAAGTTGGTTATATGATGTTGGAGCCAACAATTGTGTATTGTGATAATTAGAGTTGCATTTAGCTCTCTGAGAATCCAATCGTCCATGACCGCTCCAAGCATATATCACTTCCTAAGAGACAATGTTCAAAAGGGTGCTATAGCCCTTAATTATATTCCTATAGATTTGCAAGTTGCTAATATTCTACTAAAACCCCAAACCATGGGGAAGTTCAAAATGCTAACAGAGATGCTTGGGGTGATTTAAAACACTTTCCTCGCAAAGAGGGAGTGCTAGCTTTTGGTTGATTCGAAAGTATTTTCACCTAACTAAGAGAGAGCTTCAAGGGATGTGAAGGGATTGTGATCTCCTAGCCCCTTCATTTATTTTTTTACTTACATTTGGAGAGTTTAGATTGAGTGTATGCTTGCCTTGGAATCAATGCTAAGAAGGTGCATCTCTTGATGTGGTAGTTGGCATGTGAAGTATTTAGCATCTTTTGCAAGGGCACACTTGTTGAGGAGGATGGGCACTTGGCACATGTGGAGTAACCATTTTGGAGGAGGGCATTAGACACAGTTAGGTGCTTGGCCATAAGAGCATGTAACCACCTTACACAGTTTGAGGAGAAACATTGGAGTTGAGGAGCCATTGATTGGAGGGTGCACAATCTTGGAGGAGGAGCACTTGACATGTGGACACCTAGCTTGGAGGGCACACCACATTAGGGGTTGGACAAAACCCTAGTGAAATATGTGGACACCTTTCTTTGAGGAGTGCTCAATTTGAGGCTTTGTTTGTTGACTTAGCCTAGGGTCACTTGTGGATTTAGTCCATGTTTTATTGTTAGCCTCCCTCACCTTACTCTATATAAAGGGAAGCATTGTCTTTGGTAAATACAACTACTTTATATCTTAGAGATTGATAGTTGGTGTGATGCTAGCTATTTGAAGAATCTTTGAAGATCATGTATTACTTGTGTAACAAGAATTGGTGCTTGTGGGATGCTAGTGTTAGGCTTCCGTGGCTTGTGAGATGCAAGTGTTCAAATATTGTAGCTCTTATTGAGTTTTTGGTACCTTGGGAAGTGGTCCCCTAGTGTTATTGATGTGCCTAACACTAAAGGGGGAAAAGTACCCCTCCCTCACTTTACTTTATGTTATAAAGTCAAAGTGACTTTAGGAGCTCATTAATCATAAAGTGACTTTATTAACTTAAAGTGATTTAGGGAACTTAAGTAAAGGGCGAGATCTAATCTCCACCCTTGATCTCGGTTGGCTAAGATCTAATCCTAATGAGGAGGTTAAAGAAAAGTATGAGGAGAAGGGGGGCGCATTGTTCACTTGTGAGAGTGAGGAGAAGAGGAGAAGAAGGATTTGGAGGAGGAGGCAAGAAGGGCACACTTGAGAGGAGGGCACACTAGCTCATGGAGATAGGGTGCACTTGTTGAAGGAGAAAGAGGGCATACTTGCTCTTGGAAGAAGGGCGCACTTATTGCTGTGGAAGAAGGGCGCACTTGCAGCTACAAGAAGGGCATGATTTCCAAGAAGAAGAGGGCGCAAACTTCAAGGACTTGCAGGCACAAATTCAAAGGAGAAATAGGCAGCCAAACTTGTGATAAGTTGGCTGTAGCATACTTGTAATTTCTGCTGTAAATTTTTCCTTAAGAACTCCATAATAAATTCTGCTCTTCACTGGTTTTTCCCTTGGGGGTTTTTCCAGGGTCATGTTGACCAAAAATGAATGTGTAAAATTCTGTGGTTTGCATTGTTTATTATCAGCAATGAAGTGGTAAAGATCAGAGGTGTATTTATTGTTTTAATGTATGTTGAAAGAGCTAATGTGGACAGCAAAAATTCCATAAATAAACCTTTCAAACAGCACCATTAAAAGAGCACTAAATCAGTCTAAAAGGCAGTCTTAAATCAGTAGCAAAAGCAGGCCTGTTAGTGACCTTTGAACAGTCCTAAAAATCAGACCTGTAGCAGCCTTAAAGAGCCTCAAAATTCTTCAGCTCACAGGATGCAAGTGTGTGAATCTCCTTGATAGTTTGTATGATGCAAGTGGGAGATCTTGGGTTTCGACAGTTGTTGTGATGCTGGCTTGTCTGGAATCTCTGGCTTGTCTGGAATCTCCAAGGACTGGCTTGTGGAGCTTGGTGAGATGCCTTGCATGGCTTTTGTATTGCTAGTTAGGGTTTACAATAAATGTGGATGTCCTATCTAGAGTTTGGGATGCATTGAAGAGTCCTTACTTGGGATGAGCTGAAAGGACTTGTCATATATCTTCATTACCATGATAATATGAAGTGTACTATTGCTGTCCTAAATTTGTGATTGCAGATCTGATTTTTCTTATGTATCGAACAAATTTCATGGTTGTTTTAGTGTGCTGATTTATTAAAACAGCGGAGCTTAATACTATGTTGTTTTAGAATGCTCAATGAAACTTTCAGATCTGAATTGTTGCTGTTATATTTCCACTGTAATTAAAGTAATTTTAGATCTGTGTATTGACATAGATCTTGCCCTAAGGGTTTCTGAAATGGTATATGCCTTAAGTCTCTGCAGTGTCTACATTCTTGAGTTTGTCTAGAAGTAGGGTTGGGCAGATCATTAAAGTTCATCCTTTGGCATTGACAATGCATGGAAGCAAATGCCAAATCTAGTATCTTATCCTGGTTCCTTGTTCCAGAGTTGTTGTGTATGAGTATGGAGATCAGTGCAAAGATCCATGTATTCTAGCGGATACCATATTTAGTACATCAATTCAGAGGGTTTCAAACCTCAATTCTATTTTCAGCAGGTTTCTCATGCATGCATGCAACAGTTCGTGGAAGCATTTCCCAGATTTAGTTTATTCCAGTTCCTTGTTCCAAAGTTGTTGTGTATGAGTATGGAGATCAACAAAAAGATCCATGTATTCTAGCGAACGAATACCATATTCAGTAAATTAATTCAAACAATTACAGACCTCAGTTATATTTTCTGCAGGTTTTCCATGCATGTGTGAGGCATGCATGGGAGGATGAGGCCTCCAAAAGGGTACTTCCAATTCTCTACAACTTGCCTTTTGGGAAACTTTCTTTTTTTTATAAGTTCATATTTCTAGAAACTTATCACAATCCTTGATACCCTTTATGGAGAAGGGTAGGGACATAAGTTTTGGTGATGATTGGAGAATTTGTGCTTTTCGCGTTTTCTACTTTTGCCTTTTCCAGAGGGGTCATACCTTTTTTGGATACCCATTGTGGCGGACATGGGTGCCAATTTTGGTGGCGATCAGAGGATAGTTACTTATGTGCTTTTTGTTGTCTTTTGATTTTTTATATGGGTCATACCTGCTCTGGGTACCCATTATGGCAAACAACATGGGTGTCAATTCTAGTGGTGATCAAAGGACAAGTGCTTTTGTGGTTTTTGCTTTTACTAAAAACAGCAGTTGCCACAAGTCTCCCTTCTAGGAGTACAGATGGGTTTCAGTGTTCAAAGGATTCCCAGCACTTTGGTATTTCATGACGCAACCTATTTTTAGCAATTGGATAGGCACTCTAGTTAGGTTTCAGAGTGCTTTTTCATGGTCCTATCTTATGTGATGATCCAAATGTGGTGCACCGTGATGGTGGACATGTGTTGGTATTCTAGAGCCTTAGGAGGAATGTGCCTTTGCTTGAGAGGATCCATGGAGGATGAATAAATGGTTGACAGATGTCAATTATTTTACTAGAGTGCCCCACTAGAGAAGGGAATCTTTGACTTGTCTTGCCTTAGAAAGAAAAAGCCTTCCATGTTGAGAAAGTTTCCATGTTGAATTTTCTCCCAAAGCAAAAACCTTCCATGTTGAGAAAGTTGTCTTGTCGATTTTTATCCCAAAGAAAAAGGCTTCTATATTGAGAAAAGGTGGCTTTACTTGGAGATTACCCTTTTCTATCTTAGGCATGCTTTCTCTTTTGTATTTTCTTCCACAAGTGGGGCAACTTGCTTAATTGTGCATCTTAGCCTCTTGTTTTGGTTCTTTTCTCCTCCATGATGGGCTAGAAAAGTGGTGAATCCTCCTTGAGATCACTATTCTTCCTCTCTCTTTCCATAGATGCAGGTATTCCAGGCAGCTTTCAGTGCTTTTGCAAGATATTATTGGTATGAGAAGGGCACCCCACCAATGGTGCTTTCCTCATTCTATTCTAAGAAGTTTTTTCTATGTGTACTCCTATGCTCATTCTATAAGAGTTTAGATACTCCCATTGAATTGGGGATCAGTTATTGCTTGGGTCCATTCTTTCTTCCATTTCCCCATTTCCATACTTCTGAGTCCTTCCATGTCAAATTGATTGAGTGAATTTGTGAGTAAGCATTGGATGTTGCTCTCATTCTATTCATGTGAATGTGTCCCCAAGCATGATGTGAGTGAAGTGCTTCAAAGGTGATAGTTCGTCATGTTTCCCCCTCTCACCTAGGGGTAACTAGAGGAGATCATTCTCCATGATCATCCACATTGCAGACATTGATCCCATAGATGTTGATCAGCATTCTCCACAGACAGCAACCCCTCAGATGCCTCCCCCCTCATCATTGCTCAACTCATTTGCTTGATTAGCACGATTCATTTGATGATGGTGGTCCAACACACATGAGGTACATTAGTCATTGTTTCATATAAAGTGTTATATTTAATACATTAGGCATTTGCGTAAGGATCATGGGTTGAAGTCGGATAATGGATCATGATACTTGGAAGTTATGTTGTTTGCCTTGTTTCACCTTGGTGGCCATTATATGTGCCCTAGTCCATTGTTGTCACTCTTGGGAAACAGGGGTACTACTAGGAGACCTTGATGGGGGTAACGTACGATTCCCTTTCATACTTGACACATTCCATCTATGTTCCTTATGTTGTCCTATCTTCGGGAATGGTTGTTACATGTACACCAAAAAGGTTCATGCCTTCATCCTCCTATGAGAAGAAGGGGCTAGAGTGCTCAAGGTTGATGCAGTTGGTAAAAGAATGGAAAATGAAATGGGATGACAAATGATAAATCAAAAGCCAAAAGTTAGCTTGAGCTCTACCCCCTCGCTATGAGGCGATCACCCCAAGTCCTAATGCACAGAATTCATATCAAATTAAAAGGAATTAATGAATCCTAGTGAAAAAATAATACATAAACCTAAAAAGGGGACTTGTAAAGCAATAAATGAATAATCAAAAGGCAAGAATAAGGTTTGGAATACACGCATTGTCGAGGAAAGGGTTACTCAAGCACCAAGTAACCCACACGTGGCCTTGCATGTCAATGACACCATGACCATGAAGTAAACCCCATGCCATGTCATTCACTTATACTTACACTTGAAGGGTTTCTCAGGAACTACTCCTCTACTTGGGTACTGGCACACCTAATAGGGTCTTGTGATGGTCCTCCCATACCTAAACTTGGCAAATTTCATAAAGTCCTGAACTAGTGTGAAGTTTGAAGAAGATACCTAATGTGAATTGCTTACATGGTTCTTGTATTAGATTGTGGCTTACTTTGTATGATTCGAATGACTCTTGTATCTTGTAATGGTTGGTCTTACTTGATTCTATGAGCCTTGCTTATTGATGATGCACCCCTGGTATGGTCCTTTAGAGGATGTTTCACGATGACGTCATGCACCGTTGAGAGGACATTGCACCTTTGATAATAAGCGTTGGTTTCCTTAATGACTTGGCCTGCCTCTAGACACCTTCCAGCACCTCTTGGACCTTGGACATTACATTGATGAGCTAGGACGTTACAGATATAGCCAGATGTGACATCCAAAGGGCAGGAAGCCCCATAGCTTGGACATTGCACCCTTTGAGGACATTAGGGTTTGATTAGATGCCA
This sequence comes from Picea engelmannii, assembly GCA_009831015.1. NCBI lineage: Eukaryota > Viridiplantae > Streptophyta > Pinopsida > Pinales > Pinaceae > Picea > Picea engelmannii. Next base: position 6,579 of record ML859013.1, on the reverse strand, counting down.
TGGCACTTGACAAGGATAGTATACCCCTTTGGAGGGATGATGGAGCCTTCCTCATGCATGAAGTTGACACTTTGACCTAGGATGTTGGAGATCTAGAGGATGATGTCATACCTTATTGCTTGGAGTGACATGACTTTGCACTGGGCTAACCTAGAACATGGGTGATGAGATGTCACCATATTAATGAGGGGACATGACTTTTCATGATGCTTTGCACCTTTTGTGGATGGATGTGACCTTTGGAGCCTTTACACCCCTTGAGGAGATGATGTCACCTTTATTTTGTCCTCTACACTCACAATTGTGGACTTTTAAGAGGACGTTTTTGATGTATTAGCATTATATCTTTATTTTGAGGCTATTTTGGGGGTCAGCTTGAGACCTATCCACCTTGTATCATAAATTTATCATGTTATAGGAGATTTTAGAGAGATAAGGTGCTAGGCCTATCTCATATTTATAGAGGATGGTTTCCTCATTTGTAAATCATAACTCATCTTGTGAAGAACTACTACACTTGTCTCTTATCTTTCTTTCTCATCATGGAGTACTTGTGCACACTTTCTTGGAGATGATCTAGTGAATGCTTTTCAAGTTTCTTGTGGATGATTTCATGTTAGGGTTTCTTTCATGCTCAAAGATTTGACTAGTAAGTGTTCTTTTCAAATCTTTGGTTGTTTATTCTTGTTATATTAAGTAAATTGTTTTATCAAAGTGGTGACAATTGCATGCTACCTTGTATTCTCTTGGATAAACCCTTGGGTTTTTCTAAACCTTGGGAAGGCTTGTAGTGAACTCCCTTCCCTTGTTGTCATTTATTTAAAGCTTGTTGAAGAACATAAGGGTACTTCTAGGGCTTGTAGTGGACTCCCCTAAGTTGCTTTTGTAGAGAATCAATACCTAGGGCTTGTGAGTGGACTCCCCTAGGGTTTGATTATTGAGTTTTCTCTCATCTTTGCTCTCCATAGAAGTGCATTTATTTGACTCCATATGCCCAACGAAGCTAGACATCACTAATCTATTCTTTATTGCAAGTGACCTAAACCCTAATCCCTCCTCTCCTTTGACGTCTTATGGTAGATTTAGCTTTATTTGCATTCCTTCTTCATCCTTCAACCATTATTAGCCTAACGTCTAGGGTTTGTAGCATCCTTCACTCTAGGATACCCCTTCACATCATTCATTGCATTGTCGTAGTTTTCAGCCAACTAGGGCGTGAAGCCTTGCAAAGTTTGAAGTAGTTTATGCCATTTTATGTTTCAGCAAGCTTTGGTTATTTAATGTGTTAGTCTTAACTTGCATTTCATCTATCTTTCATTGCATTTTATTAGTTTTAGGACTGGTATATTTTTGTTGTTATAACTTGTAATATTGCTGAAGTAATCATCTTTTATTTACAAGTTTTATTACAGCCATAGCTTTTTCTTCGATAAGTAGTGTTTCAGGGCATTCTTTTGACTTATTGAATTTGGTAAATATAGTCTTAGATAACCTCACACACAAATCTGGAAATTGTTTTTTGTTAAACCACCTTGTCTTCACAATCGAACCTTGTCTAAGTGGTGGTATAATTGAGTAACCAAGATAGGAGGCCGTAGACTCGATTCATTATTGTTATATCATTATTGTTATAGAATTCCTTGAGGTTGCTAGGGAAGCCTCCCTTGTGATTGGATCTCACTCCTTCACTAAAACAAGGGAAGTAGTTGTTAAGGTGCAGTAGCAAATACTTCCATATGTTACACGTGTCTTGCATCTTGAGAAGGATTTGCACAAGTGTTAGATTTTGTGATAACACGTCCCTTGAAATGCTTATGGTGTGAAGCTGATATCTTCAGACTTTGTATTGACAACTCTGCAATAAAGGTAACACTCATTTGGACGTTAGTTCTTGTTTTGATGTGGAATTTTCTGAATTGATTGGCCTCAGTTATGTCCCCTGCCCAACCAATTTTCTCTTCCTCTGTGACTCCATTTCCATTGGAATTAAGCTACCGATCAACAAAACACTTTAAAAAGGAAATAATTCACTGTTTTTTTAGTTTAATACTTGCATATCTGCAACTTTTAAGTGCACATCTGAAGTAGTTTATCGCAGATTTGCACCAAAGTCGAGGTGAACTGACATAAATAAGCGCTAATCTGAATATTGGCTTGTTATCCCATCAATTTCTTAGCAGAAATTGGGTCTGATAATTACATTACAGCAAGCTAATTTGTAGATTTGAAGTGGTTTTTGTGAGTGAAAATCAGATTTTTACACTTCAGATCATCTAGGGATTCCCCCCAAGGCTAGCAAGCAATAGCCTGGAGCGCAAAGGGACTGTACAAAGTGACAATGGTACCTTCCCTAGTTGACATTTAAACCCTTCCAGTTTTGAGTGTAAACAGGGTCCATTAAATGTTAACTTGTGGGCTTTATGGATAACCCTGTTTTTTTTAGTTTAATAAATATAAACACTAATAAATAATAATTTATAGCTAATGAAAAGGCACCCGCTTAGGTATACATGGGGGACCCCTCATTGTAATATCATTTATTTTATCATCATCATCTCTCATATTTTATTCAATATAATATTTTAATCTGCATGGATTCTTTTAAGATATCCCATTTATTTTGGATATTCAGTTTATGAACCAGATTGGTTTGCCACATTTGGTATCAGAGCTTCGTTTTCTGAATCCCGGCCATTGGCCACACTTCATTCAGACTTGTATGATCTGGCTTTTGGCCAAACCCCATTTTTCAGTGTTTCTTTGACCACCATTGGCGTTTGGCCATTTAAAAAAACAAATAAATCAATCTGTTGCAAATTCCAAAAATCTACTGTAAAATCACAGATTGTAGCTAAGAAGCACATGTTATTAATTGAAACCACCAGTCACTGCCCCCGGTCTTGATAAATAATCACCGACTTTTTGAAATTTCAAAGCACACAAGGAAGGCATGAGACAATAATTTCCGGCAACTGAAGAAGAATATCTAGGTTTGTAAAATTACTAAAGTTAAAACATAAGTCAAACCATCTGAAGGATCGCCCCAGTGATCGAATATTAGTTGTCGAGATATCTAGCCACCACCATGGAAAAATATTTTCACTGGCTTCATCTAGTTATTAACTGGCAAAAGGCCCACAGTCACCTCACATTGTTGCATTATTCTGATAATCACCACGTGGATTACGAAAAACACAGGGAAAGATCTGTGGTTTCAGGAAATCGTGTCCATCCTAATTCGAGAGAATACTACTGGGTGTTGCCAAGATTACTCTCCAAAGACTCCATTCCAAGCATTGCGACCTTCTACAAAATCGACCAGTCAATTACTTAATTGTCAAGTCGTTGCTGTTAGCATAAAACGTAATACATGTGAAAGGTGTCAATGAATGGTTTAGGTTTTTAAGAAGTGATCAAGCTTATATACTTCCAAGAAAAGAATTCATAAAGCATATTGAATACTATCTTTAATATATTAAGTGAAGACATTTGGTGGAATTGGTATTGGTGAAAGAAATTCAAGGTTACAAGTGACGGTATTAAAAAAACGAGTTACCTATCTTATAAAGTTATATATCAACAGAAAATATATATCCTTGAAGGAATAATTACCAAAGAATAATCAATACAAATAAGGGTGGAATACCCCTCAAAGTTTTAGAATCAATGAATTATTATTATACTTAAAAGTTCCATATTAAATTCAATCCAATATTATTTTCTAGTGAAAGAAAAAAAGGAGTGGAAGGAAGAATTTTGATTCAAAGGTTTTACAAAGGAAACCATCGAAACACATCACTTAGTGGAACCCTTGCATTCACTAATTATATTGAAACAAGTTTGCGACAAGAAAATTAAAACTATTATATCAAAAAGTTAGCAATCATGGAAGCGCCGGCGGAAATAGCTATGAAGGTACGTGCGTTGTGAACAACTAGATCTAATTACAGTGAAACTTGAGCAAATTAAATTCCCTTGGGATAAGGACGGTCACATCATACAAGAAGTGGCAAATGAAAAAGAAAAAGATGTAGCTCAAGAATCAAAGAAAACGAAGTCCGACTTGCAAGTCAAGCACCGAACACCACTCCTACGAGACGACACAATCCAGTGTACTCAAAAATTACAACTAGAAGATCAAGGTAACTCACAAATAAAAAATTTAGAGGACGAACTAACCAAACATCAACAAAACAAGAAAGTATCACAACAAAAATATAAAGATCTCGAGGATATGTTTAACAAAGAATTATTAGAAAAGGACCAGGAAATTTGTCGCCTAAAAGACCATAGTCAAAAATTATTTGCACAAATCAAGAAGACAAAGGTTACGAAGCAGTATAATAAAAGATTAGAACAAGACAAGCAAGATCTTGAAAAGAAATTCAACAAGAACCTATCATAAAAAGAGGAAGAAAATTCACGCTTAGAAAACCTTGATCAAAGTTTGCTTGAACAAATCAGAAGGTTAAAAGACGAGAAACTTGAGAATCGAGACATTAAAAATAAAGTCAACAAATCAGGAAATGAAGAACTTTCACGTCTAAGGAATCGCAATCAAAACCTACTTACACAAATTGGGAAGCTTAAGAACGATAAGAAGTTGCTGGAAAACAAGTTAGAACAACTTATCAAGAAGGAAGCATCGAAGCACTCAGATGTAAAAATCCAAGTTGTAGAGAAAGGAACAAATACAGATTCAATCAACATCACAACTCAAGAAGGTTCAAATCCAGTTGGATGCCGAAGTACAATCGATGGAAATTTCAAGTGTACTTACTAGTAGAAATTCAGCAATCAACAAAGCAACACCAGTGCATGAAGAAGATATAATACCAAAACTTAAAAGTAAACCAAGAAAACACTACAAGCACGATACGGGAAAGCCATGCTACAAAGACACCTTATCGACATCATAATCATAAAAGCAGGTACATTAACAAGTCAGTTTATCAACATCACTCAAACCGACAACAACTGACCTATCATCCAAAGAATATTGATGCCAGTGCAATTGAGTCTCATAATAACAATTTATCTTGGGAATCCTATAAGCACAATATCCCACAAAGGATCAAATTAGGATGGTCAGATCCTTTTACGGTTCAACAATTCTACTCAAATTAGGATGGTCAAATCCTTTTACAGTTCGACAATTCTGTTAGAAGTTCATACCGTCTCATATCATAAACCATGACAGCATCAAGATCAGAGAATCGTGAGAAGACATTACAAGCCAGAGTAAACACGTAAAGCCATTCCATAAATATGCTTTGAGAACAAAGCATTTCTAAAGGGAAGATCAATGTAATAAAAATAAATATAAATAATTAATAATTAATAATGAAAAGACATGTCTTAACAAAAGGACATGATTCTTAGTGAAAAGGCACCCACCTAGGTATGTATTTATACGGGGGCCTCATTCTATTCATTCATATTCTATCATCTCTCATATTTTTATTCAATATAATATTTTAATCCACATGGATTCTTTTATGATGTCCCATTTATTTTGGATATTCAGTTTATGAACCAGATTGGTTCGCCAAAGTGATATCCCCTGCCCAATCAATTTTCTCTTCTTTTCTGACTCCATTCCCATTGGAATTAAGCTATCGATCAACAAAACACCTTAAAAAAGAAATAATTCACTGTTTTTTTAGTTTAATACTTGCAGATATGCAACTTTTAAGTGCACATCTGAAGTAGTTTATCGCAGATTTGCACCAAAATCGAGGTGAAATGATATAATTAAGTGCTAATCTGAATATTGGCTTGTTATCCCATCAATTTCTCAGCAGAAATCGGGTCTGATAATTACATTACAGCAAGCTAATTTGTAGATTTGAAGTGTTTTTTGTGAGTGGAAATCACATTTTTACACTTCAGATCATCTAGGGATTCCCCCCAAGGCTAGCAAGCACTAGACTGAAGAGCAAAGGGACTGTACAAAGTGACAATGGTACCTTCCCTAGTTGACATTGTTAGAATTTTAAGGGTAAACTAGAAACAGAAATATCTTTTAACTTTATTTACTACTGTTAGTTTTGGATCAGCAATATATTCACAAACTCTGATTTAAACTAATAACAGAAATAATACAATGGATCTGAACATTATCTAAGCAAAAACAGATTTACCTGATGAGCTTGCTGTTGTCCTCTTTTATGTATGCTCAGAAAAAGCTATAAGGGTCATGGATCAAACCCTCAGGGGTAGATCTCATCATGGACTTTTAAACAAACTTATCAAGAAGAAACTCTAGGGTGAAAACAGAAAACTGACCAGCATGCCAAACATCAAGTAAGAGGACTAAAAATAAGGACACTACTGTCCAAACTGGTGGCTGAAAAGGGATGCCACTAACAGCCTTACCAAGTCTGTCCAAGAAGGTGAAACTGCTACAGCAAAGGACTGAAATAAATAGCAGTTATATGGCTGCCACATCCAACCCAGATTAGGGTACTAAAACTGTAAGGTAGGGCAGCCTACAGGTGACACCAGCAAATAAGAAAAACAGCATGCACAAATAGCATACACAGTTCACAAAAAGCAAAAGCAGCGTCTGTAACAGGT
>ML859012.1:10998-36828 GCA_009831015.1 Picea engelmannii | reverse complement strand
TTAGTTTTTGTTTAATTCTTGTTAATAGTTTAGTTGTTTTCTTTCTAACCTTTTACATCACAACTGTCATGACTAGCAGAGCCCAACTAGGCATGTAAGCACTCACTTTTTGCTCACACATCGACGAAAAGAGTGCAAACAATGATCATCTCATCAACTCACTAACTACATGTCTCAATATGTAGTCCATCCATATGCCAAATGTATGAACCATGATATCCAACATATGCTTCTAATAATACATCATAAGATATATCAATGAGACTTCAAAAAGTACCAACCATGTACCCCAACATTTTATTTTATATATTCCAATAGATGAGCAGTTGATCATCATCAGTACATACTCATGTGTTAGTGCCATGTACCCAAGATATATTTTACATCGTCACCTTACATGATCTAACATAGAACCATGAAAACCTGCAACAATCAGTGTCAGAACCTGCAATAAACAATGTCAGACCCTGCAACATAGAGTTATACCATCACATCAAGCTGCAATCCATGTGCATTTCCTTTTTCCTAAGGTTTTTTCACATATACGTGGCCTTCTACACATACAGATTGCGTATGTACGTGGCCTTCTGCACATATAGATCATGTATGTATGCGACCTATACAAGGTCAGCCTACGTATGTATGCAACTGATACCACTGTCACCCACGTATACCTCCATAGATGACTTACTTGAGCTTCCCTTCAGTCTTTCATTCTATTTTGGCTACTTTGTCTTCTTCACCCACTTTTGTAGGTGTCTCTGCTCCTCAAAACGTGAGCTCCAAGCATCCATATTTTCAAAGATGTCTCCCTCTCTTACCTCATTCCTTCTTCTAACCATGCTATGTGAAGTCCTCATCATGGAATTTCTTCTTTTGTTCCAACACTCCTGGTATTTGTGGTCAAATCCACTACAACTATAAAATCTCATAGTGTTACAGTAAAAAACAATGTGTCCTACTTGATCACATCTACAACACCTCATGGTGTTATAAAATCTTCATTATATCTCCTTTCATAATATCTACATTCAAAACCATTGTGACCATATCCATTACATGAATAATAATGCCCATGAAAAATACTTTCATACCTTTGCTTTGGTGTCCCAAAAGTAGCTTCTTGATGTCTTGATTGCTTTGTTCTTTTGAGATTTTATTTGCCTTGTGTAGATGGTTGTTTTGCAACATTGTCTTCCTTCTTTGATGGACTTACCTCATGCTTCTTTGAGGTGCTTGCTTCAGCATGTGTATCTTCTCCTTTGTATCCAAGACCTGATTTATCACATGGTGATCTTTGACTTTCCAATATCTCATCCAAGATTCTTGAGCTATTCAAGAAATTGTTTGACTTATCTACCTTCTTTCTAAGGTCAAAAATTTCGGCTTCTAACTTACAACATGAATCTTCTTTTTCATTAATTTGATTCTTCAAAATTTCTTCTACCCTTTTGGCTTCTTCAATTTGGGACTTGATATGGACAGTAGTTTCAAAACTTTTTCTAATGTCTTCCTCTGCCTTCATATCTTCTTTTTCATTCTTTAGTTTTGTGATCTATTCTTCCTTTTCTTCTAATTTAGAACTGTCTTCTTGTTCTTTAAGAATTCCCTTTAACTTCAAGATGTACCTTTGACTCCTACTAAGAAACTTCTGTTAAGAACCAAATATCAATATAGCATAGAAAAACCTCAGAAAAAGTACTCAATGCCTTGAAAAAGTGATAATTTCAGATAATAATCCTCTTCAAGGGGGAAACCTCCTGTTACCCCACTTAAATGTTCAAGTACAAGATGATTCCAAATGAAAATGTCTCCTTGGTATATATAGGAGACTAGGAGGTATAATTACAACTAATGGAATAAAGCCGACATAAATAAAATTAGGGATGATTTTAAGGATGGAAATTTATTTTAAAATGTAGAGACCTTGGCGAATCTTACTAATCCTTCATATGCCAAATATAAATGTCTGGCGATATTTTTGTAAAAGTATTCAAATTTCTAAGGATTTTATGTAGTTTTTATAAAATTTTGGTGATTTTTAAGGTAAAATAATTTTATCCTATAGAATTGGGGTGAATCATTTTTAAAATAGCGAATCTTGTTTTTGGAAAAACCATGGAAAATTAGCCCATGAGAAAAATTTAGCCCCTAAAATCATCCATGAATAAAATAACATTACTAATGTAATATGCCCCAATTAAGGGGTAATGAGCCAATATTAGGGCTTAACATGCCCCTCCCCTTGAGACAAGTGTTGTCCACAATGCTTGAGTAACTCTAGATGCTTCTGTATAAAACACTCATCTTCCCAAGTGGAATCTTCAGCTGGTAGTTTCCTCCATTTAATGAGATACTCTGAAATGGATCTATTCCTCAGCTGGAAAATTCTTATGTCAGTGATGGAGTTAGGCTTCAATATGATTTTTCCTTCCTCGTCAAGTTCTAGCAATATAGTTTGAACTAGGATCTTTTTGCCTATAACCTTCTTTAAGCATGAAACATGGAAAACTGGGTGTACTCATGAAGATGTAGACAACTCCGATTTGTATGCCATAGTACTAATCTTTTGCAACACCTTATAAGGGCCATAGTACTTTGGTGATAATTTACAGTGAATGAAATTATGAGTACTGCCAGAATCAATTAGGATTGTTACCTTTTTCTTTTTGATGTATCCTTCAATCCTGAGGGTTTGAGGAGTGCTAATTCCAGCCAATGCATTACATGATATCATGGGAGTCAACTCTTCAGACAAAATTGCTTCTACGTTTTCATCTTGAGATGGTTCTTGTTCTTGTTCTTCTTCCTCTTCACAATCTATGTAGAATAATTTCTTCTCACCATACTTATGTCCCTTACTATACTTGTTGTCACAATTAAAGCATAAACCTTTTTCTTTTCTTTCCTCCAAGCTGTTCCTTCTGAAACGTTGTAGAAAAAAAGTTATAGCGAAAATGCCAAGGTGTCTCAGATGTAGCAGCGAAACCCCAAGACCTTGAGCTCTGATACCATATGTTAAGAACCAAATATCAATATAGCATAGAAAAACCTCAGAAAAAGTACTCAATGCATTGAAAAAGAGATAATTTCAGATAATAGGCCTCTTTGAGGGGGCAACCTCCTTTTACCCCAATTAAATGTTCAAGTACAAGATGATTCCAAATGAAAATGTCACCTTGGTATATATAGGAGACTAGGAGGTATAATTACAACAAATGGAATAAAGCCGACATAAATAAAATAACATTACTAATGTAATATGCCCCAATTAAGGGTAATGAGCCAATATTAGGGCTTAAAAACTTCTTAGTGTTATCTGAAAGATAGTTATAGCGTGTATAAAAAGGATCACTTCTATATCTATATAAACCCTCTTCAATTTCCTTTTGAAGTTCTAATAGATTTTCTTCTATTCTTTCCATGGGATAACTATCATCAAACTTTACACATATTGTTTCTAGATCTTCTTCTTCACCTGTACAGAAAAAATCATCATCATCATTACAATCAAGGGTTTTTGAGGGTTCTTTACCTTCATTTGAAATATCTTCACTATCTTCCTTTTTTCCAACATCAACACATAGTTCTTTGCCTTCCTTTGAAATGTCTTCAAGATCTTGCTTTGTGCCATCATCACTTGATTCTTTATCTTCACTTGAAATTTTTTCAAAATCATATTTAGAAATAATGCATTCAATAATTTTTGGAGATTATTTACCTTTATTGATCTTGATGGAGTGATATTCAACATCTTCTTTCTCCTTATTGCTTTAATATGTCTCTTCTAGCTTTAGCCATAGATCCTTGACTGACGCAGGCGAGATTGATCCTCGACTCACCCGCTCTCAGGATCGATTCTAAATCCCCTGCTTCTGAGCCGAAGCGGCTCTTTATATCCCCTCGAGAATCATTTCTTCAAAACTGGACCCACAGGTCCTTATCTTCACCTTCTCGGCCCCTTCGCCGGACTGTGACCGGTTTCCCACAGGAAACTGTCTATCGAGCTTCGAGGTTTCGCGATCCCTATTGTCGAGGGTCATAGACCTCTCCAATTCCCAATCCCCAATGAGTTCCTCTCCTCTATGCGCTATCCCTCCTGGCTAAGCCTCCACCATATGGCCACCTCCTATATAACCGTGGCTATAACACCTATCAGGGTTTCGAGGTTTCCGCTGACATGATACACAAGTCCTTTAGACTTGCGATTCCTTGATTCCTGATATGCTCCTTTTGTGTGATTTATCCCCTTTCGGCTACGCCATGGTCTATATGACCTCTATTCCATGACCACAACCGTATCCCCGTCGGGATTTCGGGGTTTCCCGTACCAATGTGCACATGCCTATGGAATTCCTGACTCTCCAGATCCCGACTCTCTGTTACTCTGACAGCTGGCCTCCACTATGTCGCCTTCCTTAGCCTTGATGTGCTGACACCTGTTCTCCACTACGCTCTGTCCTCCTTCTTTTCTGTGCTGACAGCTGGCCCCCACTGATCGGGGTTTCGTGTTTCACGATTTTAAAAGGCACGAACCCCTTGTCCATGGGATTCTCGATTCTCCGAATCCCGACGCGCCTTCCTTGTCAGCTCTCCTAGCTCAGCCCCCTGGTCCATACGGACATCACCCGTAACCGCAGCCTTACCCCATCGGGGTTTCGGGATTCGCGAGTTCAAAATCCATGAACACCTTGTACACGGGATCTCCGATATCCCGATTCCCGATATGCCGATGAAGCCCTCCTATGGAGCTTTCACTGATGACGCTAGATGTTTTCCACGCATCCCTTCGACAGACGATCTCGATTTCGTCAGGATTTCGGGACTTCTGATGCCCTGGTTCTCTTACCCTTGAGAAATCTGATTCTCCGATTAACGATATGCCGATGGTTGCTTGATCTCCGACACCTATCCCTCAGATGGACAACTCTGATCTTGTCGGTGTGTCACGACTTGCGATGTCACAATTCCCTTTCTCTCGAGAACTCTGATTCTCCGATGGGCCAAAACATCGATGGCCCTTGATGATTTCCACATGTCCCTCTGCCAACGGATGGTCCATATCCCATCGGGATTTCACGACCTCGAGAATCCCCATTCTCCGATGGTCGATATCCCGATGCTCCGTCGGGACTCTTCTCCTCCTGTTCACGGGGTTAACTCCTGTGCAACTCCTGCAGATCCGATGACTGTCGACGATCTGATCCCAGATCTGACAACTCAGATGAATCCTCCTCATGCACTCCTCCTCCAGAGATTAAACTTCGCGCAACTTCTCCCGATCCAATGGTTTTCGGGATTACTTCTGGAGATCCGACGACTGTCGGCCTTTTCCTGCTGTAGGCTCTTCCTGAGATCCTTCTGTATGTTTTCTTCCTACACTTGGAAGAAACTATCGTTCTCAAGGGCTTCGACCCTCGCACTCTTTCCCCTGCGAGCTCCTTCCTCTGATTTTTCGTCACGTATATATGTATAACGCTAACCCTCCTGAGCTTTGGTTACTCTGAACTCCTCCAAGGATGTCTTCGGTCTCTACACTCCTTGCAGTTACGACCTCGTGCGTAAAAGCACTCATCTTCCTGAGCTTTCTTCTTGAATCCTTAAAGGATTCCTTTGACCTATGCACCCTCCTTGTGAAGTCCTTGCACGCAAAGCGCTATCTGTCCTGAGCTCCTCCTATAGCTTCGATCTCTACAGAAGCTCGATTCTTCTTCTCTTTCTCCCACAGATGGAGAATACAATGCCTCCTGGTAGTCTTCCGACTCAAGCAACCTATTGCTGAGTACTTTTGGGCATTCAATAACCCAGTAAAGGTCCCTCAGTGGAATCTTCCCTTGACTTCCATAACTCAAAGAGTTATTTCTTATTGTCCTATGCCTATCCGCACACAGACTCAATTGCCCATTAGGCAGAGTTCTTTCCTCCACAGAACGTTCATCAGTTCTGTTCTCATGTACACTTATGCACTCGCTCGATGCCCACTTGGCAGAGCTTCTCGGAATCTTCAAAGGGTTCTGTTTCTTCTCAACTCTCAGTAGAGTTCTTTCTTCAGCACCTCGTGCTTACACTCGATGCTTGGCAGAGCTCCTACAGAATCCTCCACGATTCTATCTGCGACTGTGTCTTAGATACACAGCTCTACCTCCAAGGTGTTCAACAACCTTGAGGTCTTCTTCCTCTGAGCTGTTGACTTTAGTCTTGTGCCTCAGCACGTCTTCGTCTGACTCATCAGAGTTCAGAAGTGCATCCTCTATGCACGGCTCTCAGAACCTCAACGTTCTGTCACACCCTCCTGGTATGAAGCCTCAAAGACCTTCAACCCTGAAATCAAACACAACTCCTACAGAATGCATTAACAATCATACATTCATAGCATAGATATAGAACACATACAGACATGCATATAAGACAAAAGAATGCAGGAAAAAATGCTTCTCTTATATATTAAATGATGGCAAATGCCTGTATCTTTACAATGGTGTTCCTGAGCTCTCTCTGGCTCTTCTCTACTCTACCAGACTTTTTTTTTTTCAAAATGAGATATGAAAATCTCTTTTTACCTGGGGGCTCAATCGAGCGCTTCCCTCCAGGATTTCACCTACTCTAATAAATTACAATCAATGGCTGTCTAGTCTGCTATCCAGAACTATATCTCAGCCGATCTAGCATTAAAGCTGATCCTATCTAACGCCTGCTTAAAGGCATAGCTTTCATGGCTCACCAGCCTAAGCACATAAATTACATTCATTTCAAATTCAAATTAGGTTGCACCTCCTTTTCATCCTTGAATGCATGCGCGCTGATGTGGTTGGGTGGCTGGTTGGCTGCATGGAGAGATGCTCCTGCATCATACTCCACAATTGCAAAAATCATGAGCTCCTGCTCATGAGCTTTCCCTGTAGCTGTTGGAATCCTCCTGGGTCCCAAATGAATCTTTGGAGTTGTCCATTTGCTCCATCCCACTATTGCTACTTCTGGTGCACTGCTACTGCTGCTGCTTCTTTTTTGTCCAGCCTTTTCCTACTGGCAGTGTCTTCTAACTTCAACATCAGCTCTCTGATTTCCTCTATCACCTTATCTAGCTGCTCTAGTGGCTAGTCCTGTTGTTGCAGTCTCCTCAGCTGCAAAAATTTTTGGCCATTGGGAAGATCATCATGACCTCCCACACCTCCTTCCTTATCTGCTTCCAACTTTACCTATTGGATGTGCATGCTCTGCACTTTTACCCTTTCCTCCAGGGCTTCAATTTGTTCCCATAGATCAGCCAAACATATGTTGTCTGTGTCTTCCTCTTTTGCTTCTGCAACCTCCCCTGTTGCATTAATTTCAGCTTCATGGCTGAAAATGCTGAGCCATTCCTCGGAATGCTCATTCCTTTCATCTTCTCCTTCGGCTGTCAGCTCCAATGCTACAGATTCCTGGTTTTCAGCTCCCTGGATGAATATGCTGAGACACTCCTCAGAATGCTCATTCTTCCTTTCATCCACTTGGGCAGTCTCGATTGTCTGCTCCAATTCCCTTTTGACAGTCATTATCAGTGGTGACTGTTCCCCTGCTGTTGCTGCATCTACAACAGAATTTTCTGCCTCCTTCTGGGCAGATGGTAGGAATATTTCAATTCCTCCAATCATCAGATTATCATTCTGATCTTCATCCCCTGTCAGCTGCATCTGCTGATCTAAATTCACCTTTGAATTCATGAGACTATCAAACGGTCTCATCTGCTCAGTTAGCTCCTCTAGCTGATCCAAATTCATTTGTTCATCCCTGCCCATCTAGAAATATGGTATATTTCCGCTGCCTCCCTGGAAGACCATGAGATCAACCGATCCCATTTTCATCAGCACTCCTTGCTGAGTTGAACTCTCCTCGGAGTCCTTGAGACCTTCAAATAGTCTCAAATTTTTATCTCTTCCCTCCTGGCAGTTTGACACGCTTCCGCTGCCCTCCTGGTAGTCTTCGATACTTCTAATCCCCTCCTAGCAGTCTTTGAGATCATCAGCCGATCTCAACTCATTCTCTGTTCCCTTGCCCATCTGGCAATATGGAAACTCTCCTCTACCCTCCTGGCAGTCTATGAGATCCCGTAGTGATCTCTGATCATCCTCCTCACCAAGAATGTCTCATGTATCTGGTTCACAGATGTAAACCATTTCTTCTTCATCTCTGGGCCTGAGGTTTTTAGCATACCTCAGCCATTTCCTTAACAGCCTACGCTATCTTCTAGCCATCATCTCCCTGACTGGCCAATTCATCTTTGGCGCCTTCATGGGCCATTCATGCACCCATCTCGATTTTGCCTCTTGCCGCATTATCACTTCAAGCTTCTCTATTTCGGCTCTGATATCGGCAAGTTCTTCATCCATTTTTGCATGCTCTTCTGCCTTTCTCTTCTTCCTAGCGCGCCTATGGCCTTCAGTAGCCATGCTGTTGTATCTATCTGCCTCCGTGGCAGATCTGGTGTTGTCACTCCACACTAAGAGTGTCTCCAACCTCATCTTATCACAGTCCTGATGACTGTCTATGGACTGCTACCTACCTACAAACAAGTCCTTACAGAGTCCTCCAGTGCTCTGTCTTCTTCCTCCTGCCTTCTCCTCTCTGCTTGAAGTATACAAACAGAGTTCTCGCTCTGATACCACTCTAACGCAGGCGAGATTGATCCTCGACTCACCCACTCTTAGGATCGATTCTAAATCCCCTGCTTTTGAGTTGAAGCAGCTCTTTATATCTCCTCGAGAATCATTTCTGCAAAACCTAACCCACAGGTCCTTATCTTCACCTTCTCGGCCCCTTCGCCGGATCGTGACCGGTTTCCCACAGGAAACTGTCTATCAGGCTTCGGGGTTTCGTGATCCCTATTGTCGAGGGTCATAGACCTCTCCAATTCCCAATCCCTGATGAGCTCCTCTCCTCTATGCGCTAGACCTCCTGGCTAAGCCTCCACCATATGACCACCTCCTATATAACCGTGGCTATAACACCTATCGGGGTTTCAAGGTTTTCGCTGACATGATACACAAGTCCTTTAGACTTGCGATTCCCCGATTCACGATATGCTCCTTTTGTGCACTTTACCCCTTTCGGCTATGCCATGGTCTATATGACCTCTATTCTGTGACCACAACCATATCCCCGTCAGGATTTGGGGTTTCCCGTACCAATGTGCACATGCCTATGGAATTCTCGACTCTCCAAATCCTGACTCTCTATTACTCTAACAGTTGGCCTCCACTATGTCGCCTTCCTCATCCTTGATGTGCTGACAACTGTTCTCCACTACGCTCTGTCCTCCTTCTTTGCTGTGCTGACAGTTGGCCCCCACTGATCGGGGTTTCGTGTTTCACGATTTTAAAAGGCATGAACCCCTTGTCCATGGGATTCCCGATTCTCCAAATCCCGATGCACCTTTCTTGTCAGCTCTCCTAGCTCATCCCCCTGGTCCATACAGCCATCACCCGTAACCACAGCCTTACCCCATTGGGGTTTCGGGGTTAGCGAGTTCGAAATGCACGAACACCTCGTACACGGGATATCCGATATCCTGATTCCCGATATGCTGATGAATCCCTCCTGTGGATCTTTCTCCGATGACGCTAGATGTTTTCCACGCGTCCCTTCGAGAGACAATCCTGATTTCGTCGGGATTTCGGGACTTCTGATGCCCTGGTTCTCTTACCCTTGAGAACTCTGATTCCCCGATTAACGATATGTCGATGGTTTCTTGATCTCCGACACCTGTCCCTCAGATGGACGACTCTGATCTTGTCGACGTTTCACGACTTGCGATGTCACGATTCCCTTGCTCTCGAGAACTCCGATTCTCCGATGCGCCAAAAAACCGATGGCGCTTGATGATTTCCACGTGTCCCTTTGCCAACGGATGGTCCAGATCCCGTCGGGATTCCACGACCTCGAGAATCCTGATTCTTCGATGGCTAATATCCCGATGCTCCGTCGGGACTCTTCTCCTCCTGTTCATAGGGTTAACTCTCATGCAACTCCTGTATATCTGACGACTGTCGACGATCTGATCCCAGATTTGAAGACTCGGATGAATCCTCCTCGTGTGCTCCTCCTCCAGAGGTTAAACTTCGCGCAACTTCTCCTGATCCAATGGTTGTTGGGATTACTTCAGGAGATCCAACGGCTGTCGGCCTTCTCCTGCTGTAGGCTCTTCCTGAGCTCCTTTTGTATGTTTTCTTCCTATGCTTGGAAGAAACTACCATTCTCAAGGGCTTCGACCCTCGCGCTCTTTCCCCTGCGAGCTCCTTCCTCCGAGTTTCTGCCGCGTATATATGTATAACGCTAACCCTCCTGAGCTTTGGTTACTTTGAACTCCTCCAAGGATGTCATCGGTCTCTATACTCCTTGCAGTTACGAACTCGTGCATAAAAGCACTCATCTTCCTGAGCTTTCTTCTTGAATCCTTAAAGGATTCCTTTGACCTCTGCACCCTCCTTGTGAAGTCCTTGCACGCAAAGCGCTATCTGTCATGAGATCCTCCTGTAGCTTCGATCTCTACAGAAGCTCGGTTCTTCTTCTCTTTCTCCCATAGATGGAGAATATAATGCCTCCTGGCAGTCTTTCGACTCAAGCAACCTATTGTTGAGTACTTCTGGGCATTCAATAACCCAGTAAAGGTCCCTCAGTGGACTCTTCCCTTGACTTCCAGAACTCAAAGAGTTCTTTCTTCTTATCCTGTGCCTATCTGCACATAGACTCAATTGCCCATTAGGCAAATTTCTTTCCTCCACAGAACGTTCATCAGTTATGTTCTCATGTACACTTATGCACTCGCTCGATGCCCACTTGGTAGAGCTTCTCGGAATATTCAAAGGGTTCTGTTTCTTCTCAACTCTCAGTAGAGTTCTTTCTTCAGCACCTCATGCTTACGCTCGATGCCCACTTGGCAGAGCTCCTACAGAATCCTCCACGATTCTATCTGCGACTGTGTCTCAGATACACAGCTCTTCCTCCAAGGTGTTCATAAACCTTGAGGTCTTCTTCCTCTGAGATGTTGACTTCAGTCCTGTGCCTCAGCATGTCTTCGTCTGACTCCTCAGATTTCAGAAGTGCATCCTCTATGCATGGCTCTCAGAACCTCAATGTTCTGTCACACCCTCCTGGTATGAAGCCTCAAAGACCTTTCAACCATGAAATCAAACACAACTCCTACAGAATGCATTAACAATCATACATTCATAGCATAGATATAGAACACATACAGACATGCATATAAGACAGAAGAATGCAGAAAAAACTGCTTCTCTTATATATTAAATGATGGCAAATGCCTGTATCTTTACAATGGTGTTCTTGATCTCTCTCTGGCTCTTCTCTTCTCTACCAAACTTTTTTTTTTTCAAAATGAGATATGAAAATCTCTTTTTACCTGGGGGCTCAATCGAGCGCTTCCCTCCAGGATTTCACCTACTCTAATAAATTACAATCAATGGTTGTCTAGTCTTCTATCCAGAACTAGATCTCAGTTGATCTAGCATTAAAGTCGGTCCTATATAACGCCTGCTCAAAGGCACGGCTTTCATGGCTCACCATCCTAAGTGCATAAATTACATTCATTTCAAATTCAAATGAGGCTGCGCCTCCCTTTCATCCTTGAATGCATGCGCGCTGACGTGGCTAGCTGGCTAGCTAGCTGCATGGAGAGATGCTCCTGCATCACAGACGGAAGTGCATTGTCCCATGTTCTCTTTGATAGGGCTTGAGAGTCCACTATGAATGGTCTTGAGATCCAATGTATCATTCTTCTTTCCTTCCCTTTGATTTGTAAACTTTGACTTCTTATTCAATGAAATTGATCCACCAATGGATGCCTTCCAAATTGTTTCTCCCATTGTCTTCAAATGGAATCTCATCTCTATTCTCCAAGTAGAATAGTTTTCCTCATCAAGGATTGGAACCTCATCATCCATTTGTGTGTCTATGGATCTCCTTCAATCTTGTTAAGGCTTGTAGTGAAGGATCACTCTAATACCAATTGTTGGACACACCTACCACACTTAGAGGGGGGGTTAATGAGTATGGGGCTCTTTTTCCTAAAACTTCCCTCTTTACATAAAACTCCTTAGTTAACATTAAACATTTATTCATTACCCATTTCTTTCATTTATAACCAGTTAGATGTGAACATATATCAACAACATATATCAACAATATATCATCAACAAGTCATCAACACAAGAAAAAAAAAGAACACACGATGTATGTACAATTTTTCTTTCTATTATGGACAACAATCCGGGGGTTTTCCATCAACAACTGAATAGAGTACAACTCTACAAGAGCACCAATTCTATAATGCAAGACTCAGCTTACACCCTCAGCACCAACTGAGATGAGGCAACAATCCTCAACATAAATCAATCTGTCAACAGGTAACCAACCTGTAAGTAGTGCAGCCAGCGTGTGTACGCACCCTAGTACACTACAGCCAGTATATGCACGCGACCAATGTTTACAACAACCTGCGTATACCTTCTAAGTTGTTAGGGTTTTTCCTTCAAGATCAACTCATATTCCCTGCAATCAATATATCATTCTCTTATGTCTCTGACTGTCCAATCTGACCACCATCTAGTCACAACATCTCCAAGCTCTCTAATATCTTCCTCATGCTCCACAATAAATCAATGTGAATGCTATCTCAAACATGTATAAATAACTAGTATACCATAGCAATCATGTCACCACTGAATCCAAAGAGTACTTCTCACTCCATCAACCAAATCATCCAAACTGAACCATATCATAGAAGCCATACTAAGAATGTCCTAAGCATTTAGAACACATCAAACAATAGTATCCATCAAGACAATAATGTAACCATACCAGTGTCTTAGTGATATATTTGAGCCCATAGAATGCAGATCTAGAACCTGCCTCATCATCCAAGAGCTTGGCACCAGCTCAAACACAAGTCTTCATCATTCTATACATTGTACGTGCCCTGTCCTCATACAACCAGCGTGTGTACGAACCTTGTCCTCATACAGCCAGCGTGTGTACGCGCCCTGGCCCATTACAGCTCACGTATACCTCAGAAACTTGGGTTTCTGAAGCTCCGATACTTTTGTCATCAAGATCTTAGATTTTGATGAAACTTTGATGCGTCCATGAGATCTTCCTCATGCTTTCTTTCTTAGAATATATCTTCAATCATACTCAAGATATCCACACCAAAATTCTCTCACAAGAAGCTCTCCATCAACATAAAACATAATCTCACAAGAATCTCTCCATTGATCCACAAAAAGGATTCTCTACAAAAGTACATTTCACAAGAGATCCTAGCTTCATATTTATGCTTTCATCCTATAGGTCACTTAACCCATTTTTAGGTCACTTAACCCATTTCTAGGTCACTTAACCTCTTTTTAGGGTTAACCACTTTCCATAAATAGAAAGTTCTCCAATACTTTATCCTTTAAATATTTCATCTTGTTTTTGTCACTTCTTTTTATTATTTAAATAATCCACCTTGACTTTGTCACTTTACTTTATCATTTAAATAATGATTTCTTCTTTTCAAACACATTGAATTCTTTGACCTTTTGGGGCTTCAAGCCAACATGTGGGGGTTCTTCAACTTTGTAGGGCCATAACTCTCAAACCGTGAGGATTTATGTGACATTCCACATACCACCGGAAATGGCATGAAAAATACTATCCATCTAGGATAGTTTCACCAACAAATTCATTGATCTTCATCTCACTATTCCACATACAAGCATGGGTCCTCCAACCATTCTTCTAGGATAACTCAATCCACAAAGCGTCTTCCCATGAGGGATTTCACCATAAGGGAACCACTTTGGAGTTTATCCATTTGTGCACCTTATCAATCATGATAAGACAATAATGAGTCATCTATATATCAATCGACCACTGCATCATATACATCAACTATGCATCAAGTATCAATGACAACTCATTAATCCATCTTCATTTATGCATCACATCAATGATCCATGTTCATCGGTTGGTTTGTCACATTGATGTGATTGATGGTTATTGATTGGGAGATATAGTCACATTTGGGAGAGATAGTCACATTGACTATTGATGTAGAGCATGCCTTATCTACATGTTGACATCAATAATTGGTAATTGGTGAATTGGTATTGACATCAATGTTGGTATTGCCATCAATGCCAAAGGGGATATTGTTGGATCAAGTTGTCATTGATGCAAATGGTTTTATTGATTCATGTCATTGATTGATGTCAAGTGATGTCAAAATATTGATTGGTTTCCACTTTGACATATATCACTCTCATCAAGGACAATACATCTTACATTACATCAATCATCAATCAATCAATCTTTTGACATCACTTGAGATCAATCAATGGCATCAATCAATCAAATCATTGGAATCAATGACAACTTGATCCAACAATCTCCCACTTTGGCATTGATGGAAATACCAACATTGATGTCAACACCAATTCACCAATTACCAATTATTGATGTCAACATGTAGATAAGGCATGTTGTACATCAATAGTCAATGTGACTATCTCTCCCAAATGTGACTATCTCTCTCAATCAATAATCATCAATCACATCAATGTGACTATCTCTCCCAATCAATAATCATCAATCACTTCAATGTGACTATCTCTCCCCCTTTGAAATAAATGAAAAAGGGTCATTCTCCTCTTGGGGCTGCTCCCCTTTATTGAATTATCCTTGGGGATGCTCCCCTTTCTTGAATTCTCCTTGGGGCTACTCCCCTTGTCTGAATGCCTTTTATCTTCCTATGAATAATCTCTCCCCTTTTTAACAAGGGATATCACTCTGATGTAATGTTGAAGATACATCGAACATACTCCCCCTTTGACCATAGATCCTCCGAGAAATATGCCTCTGTGATCTTTCTTCAAATATAGGGCTCTTTTCTAGGTATCCATCTGATAAATATCTCCTCCTAGAATCATGGGAAGAAGAATGACCCCCCCTATGGGTATGTCTCCCCCTATGTTCTCTGCAAGATCAACAATATGCTACCATATAATGATCCTTGGACCTATTCATGCATCAAACGCATTCCATCCCAACCATCATGAAACAAAAGATATGTCAAAGATAGAGAATCATGAGTAAAATATCAACATGCCAACATGTGCATCTACCAATGCATCAACCATGTGCATCCACCAATATGCCAACCATGTGCATCCACCAATATGCCAACCATGTGCATCCACTAATATACCAACCATGTGCATCTACCAATATGCCAACCATGTGTCATATCACTCATGATGTGTCTCCATCATGAACCAAGTACCATAACCATGTATCAAACAAATACCAATTTTATTGTGCTAATCAAGTAATACCAACAACATAGTATTATCAAGAATATGCCATATATGAGTGTACCAAAACATGTACACCACCATGAACCAATACCACAAAATGATGAATTTTATACATGTATTCCAAATCCTCCATAAAACATGTGCCAATCATCCTGCTAGTAGGTACTTCTACCAATGTACTAGAAGTCTACCAATCATGCATCAACTATCAATGATGTACAACATGATCATCTCATCAACTCACCAACTACATGTCTCAATATGTAGTCCATCCATATGCCAAATTTATGAACCATGATATCCAACATATGCTTCTAATAATACATCACAAGATATATCAATGAGACTTCAAAAAGTACCAGTCATGTACCCCAACATTTTATTTTATATAATCCAATAGATGAGAATTTGATCAACATCAATCCATACTCATGGGTTAGTGCCATGTACCCAAGATATATTTTACATCATCACCTTACATGGTCTAACATAGAACCATGAAAACCTGCAACAAACAGTGTTAGAACCTGTAATAAACAATGTCAGACCTTGCACGACAGAGTTATACCATCACATCAAGCTCCAACCCATGTTCATTTCCTTTCTCCCAAGGATTTTCACATATACATGGCCTACTGCACATACAATTCACATATGTACACAACCTATACAAATTCAGTCTGCGTATGTACGCGACTGATATCACTGTCACCCGCGCATACCTTAGCAGATGACTTACTTGAGCTTCCCTTCAGTATTTCATTCTATTCTAGCTGCTTTGTCCTCTTCACCCACTTCTGTAGGTGTCTCTGCTCCTCAGAACTTGATCTTTGAGCATCTATCTTTTCAAATATGTCTCCCTTTCTTACCTCATTCCTTCTTCTAGCCATGCTATGTGAATTCCTCATCATGGAATTTCTTCTTGTGTTCCAGCACTCCTGGGATTTGTGGTCAAATCCACTATAGCTGTAGCATCTCATAGTGTTACAGTGAACAACAATGTGTCCTACTTGATCACATATCCAACACCTCATGGTGTTATACAATTTTCCATTATATCTCTTTTTATAAGACCTACATTCAAAATCTTTGTGACCATATCCATTGCATGAATAACGATGCCCATGAAAAATACTTTCATACCTTTGCTTTGGTGTCCCAAAAGTAGCTTCTTGATGTCTTGCTTGTTTTTTTCTTTTGATATTTTATTTTCCTTGTGTAGATGGTTGTTTTGCAACATTGTCTTCCTTCTCTGATGGAATTACCTCATGATTCTTTGAGGTGTTTGCTTCAACATGTGTATCTTCTCCTTTGTATCCAAGACCTAGTTTATCACATGGTGATCTTTGACTTTCCAGTATCTCATCCAAGATTCTTGAGCTATTCAAGAATTTGTTTGACTTCTCTACCTTCTTTCTAAGGTCAACAATTTCGGCTTCTAACTTACAACATGACTCTTCTTTTTCATTAATTTTATTCTTCAAAAGTTCTTCTACCCTTTTGGCTTCTTCAATTTGGGTCTTGAGATGGACAATAGTTTCAAAACTTTTGCTAATCTCATCCTCTACCTTCATATCTTATTTT
This sequence comes from Picea engelmannii, assembly GCA_009831015.1. Lineage (NCBI taxonomy): Eukaryota > Viridiplantae > Streptophyta > Pinopsida > Pinales > Pinaceae > Picea > Picea engelmannii. The sequence continues at coordinate 19,894 of ML859012.1, read as the reverse complement.
TCATTCTTTAGTCTTGTGATCTCTTCTTCGTTTTATTATAATTTAGAACTCTCTTCTTGTTCTTTAATCATTCCCTTTAACTTCAATATGTACCTTTGACTCTTCCTAAGAAACTTCTTAGTGTTATCCGAAAGATAGTTATAGTGTGTATACAAATTATCACTTATATATCTATATAAACCCTCTTCAATTTCCTTTTGAAGTTCTAATAGATTTTCTTCTATTCTTTCCATGGTATAACTATCAACAAACTTTACACATACTGTTTCTAGATATTCTTCTTCACTTGTAGAAAAAAATCCATCATCATCATTGCAATCAAGGGTTTTTGAGGGTTCTTTACCTTCATTTGAAATATCTTCACTATCTTCCTTTTTTCCAACATCAACACATAATTATTTTCCTTCCTTTGAAATATCTTCAAGATATTCCTTTGTACCATCACCACTTGATTCTTTATCTTCACTTGAAATGTTTTCAAAATCACATTTAGAAATAATGCATTCAAGAATTTTTGGAGATTCTTTACCTTTAGTGATCTTGATGGAGTGGTATTCAACATATTCTTTCTCCTTATTGCTTTGATATGTTTCTTCTAGATTTATCCATATATCCTTGGAAGAAGTGCATAGTCCCATGCTCTCTTTGATAGATCTTGAGAGTCCACTAAGAATGGTCTTGAGAGCCAATGTACCATTCTTCTTTCCTTCCCTTTGAGCTGCAAACTTTGAATTGTTCTTCAATGAAACCGATCCACCAATGGATGCCTTCCAAATTAATTCTCTCATTGTCTTCAAATTTAATCTCATCTCTATTCTCCAAGTATAATACTTTTCCTCATCAAGGATTGGAACTTCATCATCCATTTGTGTGTCTATGGATCTCCTTCAAGCTTTTTAAGGCTTATAGTGAAGGCTCGCTCTAATGCCAATTGTTGGATACACCTACCACACTTAGAGGGGGGGTGAATGAGTGTGGGACTCTTTTTCCCAAACCTTCCCTCTTTACATAAAACTCCTTAGTTAACATTCAACATTTATTCATTACCCATTGCTTTCATTTATAACCAGTTAGATGTGAACATATATCAACAACATATATCAGGAATATATCATCAACAAGTCATCACCATAAGGAACACAAAGAACACAAGATGTATGTACAATTTCTTTTTTTATTATGGACAACAATCCGGGGGTTTTCCATAAACAACTGAATAGAGTAAAACTCTACAAGAGCACCAACTCTATAATGCAAGACTCAACTTACACCCTAAGAACCAACTGAGATGAGGCAACAATCCTCAATAGATATCAATCTGTCAACAGGTACGTGACCTGTAAGTAGTGTAACTAGCGCGTGTACATGCCCTAGCTCACTACAGCCTGCATATGCATGCGACCAGTGTTTACAACAACCTGCATATACCTTCTGAGTTGTTAGGGTTTGTCCTTCAAGATCAACTCATATTCCCTACAATCAATATATCATTCTCTTCTGTCTCTAACTATCCAATCTGACCACTAGATAGTCACAACATCTCCAAGCTCTCCAATAGCTTTCTCATGCTCCACAATAAATCAATATGAATGCTATCTCAAACATGTATAAACAACTAGTATACCATAGCAATCATGTCACCAATGAATACAAAGAGTACTGCTCACTCCATCAATCAAATCATCCAAATTGAACCATATCATAGAATCCATACTAAGAATTCCCTAAGAATTCACAACACATCAAACAATAGTATCCATCAAGACAATAATGTAACCATACCAGTCTCTTAGTGATAGATCTAAGCCCATAGAATGAAGATATGGAACTTGCCTCATCATCCAAGAGCTTGGCACCAGCTCAAACACAAGTCTTCATAATTTTATCCACTGTACGCTCCCTGTCCTCATACAACCTATGTGTGTATGCACCCTGGCCTATTACAACCCGCGTATACTCAGAAACTAGGGTTTCTGAAGCTCCGAGACTTTTTTTGTCAAGATATTTGATTTTGCTGAAACGTTGATGTGTCCATGAGATCTTCCTTACGCTTTCTTTCTCAGAATAGATCTTCAATCATGCTCAAGAGATCCACACAAAAATTCTCTCACAAGAAGATATCCATAAACATAAAACAAAATCTCACTTAACCCATTTCTAGGTCACTTAACCTGTTTTTAGGGTTAACCACTTTCCATAAATAGAAAGTTCTCTAATACTTTATCCTTTAAATATTTCATATTGATTTTGTCACTTATCTTTATTATTTAAATAATCCACCTTGACTTTGTCACTTTACTTTATCATTTAAATAATGATTTCTTCTTTTCAAGCACTTTGACTTCTTTGACCTTTTGGGGCTTCAATGCAACATGTGGGGTCCTTCAACTTTGTAGGGCCATAACTCTCAAACCGTGATGAGTTATGTGACGTTCCACATACCACCAGAAATGGCATGACAAGAACTATCCATCTAGTATAGTTTCACCAACAACTTCATTGATATTCATCTCATTATTTCACATACAAGCATGGGTCCTCCAACCATTCTTCTAGGATAATTCAATCCACAAATCATCTTCCCATGAGGGCTTTCACCATAAGGGGACCACTTTGGAGTTTATCCATTTGTGCACCTTATCAATAATGATAAGACAATAATGAGTCATCTATATATCAATCCACCACTACATCATATACATCAACTATGCATCAAGTATCAATGACAACTCATTGATCCATCTTCATTTATGCATCATATCAATGATCCATCTTCATCGATTGATTTCCACTTTGACATTATCATTCTCATCAAGGCCAATACATCTTACATTACATCAATCATCAATCAATCAATCTTTTGACATCACTTGACATCAATCAATGACATCAATCAATCAAACCACTAGCATCAATGAAAAATTGATCCAACAGTCCTTTCTAGCTTACCATCTTTCCCTTTAGGTTTTACCAGGCCACCAGGAGGACACTTCATCACTTTCCAAGGTTATTTACTTGCACAGGTTAGATACATAACTCCCTCAAAACAACCACAATTATCCCAATGCTTCTTTTGTTGTATGTAAGCATGATTGAGGAACATAATTTGTTATACCCCATAAACTAAGGTCAACCAATTCCTTGTAGAACACGATATTCAAAGTGCAAAAAATACCATAATCAAGAAAAAAAATGAAGGACTTTGCAATCAGCCTACCTAAAAACAAAATATCATGAAAACACAAACATATTTTTTTTGAACAAAAATATTGTTTTAGGGCTTGACCATTCACCGAGAGGGCGTCAAGTTCCCCCCTCAGATTTTGAAACCAATACATTCCTTCCCCAAGTTTGTTGGCTACCTAAAAATTTCTGAGCCATAGATTATGAAAATGTGAATGTTTTCCCTTCAGCTCGTTCGCTCTGTCTCATTTCAGGACTAAGTTTCCCACTTCAAAATTATTCTCTTTGGCCTTATGCTTGTCAAAACACCCTTTCACTATCTTGATGAGCAATGAAATTTGAATTTTCTTTCTCCCTTTCCTCTTCTATCATGAGGAGGGTATCAATTCGTTTTTGAATAACTCATGAGGTTTGTCCTCTAGAATCCTGAGCAAGATGAAGAGATGGAAGATATAGCCCGTTCGGGAAAATGGATTCTTGTCTTTATACTAGAAATTATGGGGAATTCCCTATAGATTCCTTGGGTGTTACTCTATCATCCCGTAATGCATTATGAAGTGAACTATGCTAATTCCTCTGGTCGTCTGCAAATGTTTTCTTTAATATCCTCACTAGGTTCTTATTGATTGATTTTTCCACTCCATTCCCCCATGGATAGTAGTTTGCAGATTATCTGATTATGATTCCTTTGTTTAGAGAAAACTATGTTAATAGGATGGAAGAAAAGTAAGCGAAATTATAAAAAACAAGAACAAAAGGCATGCCAGACCTTGTGATCAACTATTGTTCTATGAATTGGATCACTACCTTTTTCATTTACATGATTCAGAGGGACAACCTCTGCCCATTTCATGAAATAGTCTTTGGCAGTCAATGTGTATCTATGTTGTTTTGAATAACTTGGTGTAATTTATCCTCTTACTTCTAACCCCCATTGCTCGAATGGTCTGGAGATGGCCACAAGTTGGAGTGGGACAACTTCTCTCTTCCCCCCCTGCCCCCACCCCCCCCCACACTCATTTGACAATTTGTACAGTTCCTAGTGTATGTGTGAGTGTCTCTAAACAAAGTAGGACAATAATAACCAACTCTTAGTATTTTTTGAGCTATGGTATTCCCTGCAAAGTTTCCACCTGTAGGACTGTCATGGAGATCCTTCAAAACCTTGTTTGTGTCTTGTCGTTTGAGACATATTAAAATTACCCCATCATAATTAATGCAGAAGAGCATGGAATTTATGAGGCGATATTGTGTTGATTTTAGTCTGAGAGCTCTCCTTTCCTTAGGGTTTAGGTTTTCTGGGAAAGTCCCATAATGAAAGAGATAAGTTAATTTCCCATACCAAGACTCTTTCCCTGGGGATACATATGAAGCTTCACTAGACCATAATTCCAATTCATTCTCCCACTCGGGGTCTTCATTTACTTGGTCCTGGGCTTCATCTGGAAATTTACATAATCCTTGTCCCTTAACTAGTTTGGCAGGTTTGATATCTAGATAAAATTCTTGGACCACTTCCATCTAGTTTCCTATTCTTTCCCCCATCTCCTATTGAGTGAATAGGGATCGGATTGCAGGATGACGATCAATGACTTTGGTGTGGCGTTTTAGGATGTAAGCTCTAAAATGTTTTATTTCTTTGTATATCGCATAAGCCTGGTTGTCTATAGAAGGGTAATTTAGTTCAGCCCCTTGGATATTAGTGCTCATAAATGAGACCAATGCCTCATTGTTTTCGTCATCCTTCAGATTCAACACTGCAACTAACGATTGGTCAGAGGAAAAAATATAGAGGAAAAAATCTTTGCTAAAGTCGAGACTTCGCAACACTGGAGCTTGAGATATTGCAGTCTTAATATTGCTTAAAGAATTTATTTTTTCATCATCCCAATTAAATTCAACATCTTTGCGGATCATTTTTTGTAACGGTTTGATAGTTTCACCAAAAACAGGGGTGAACTTTCTCACAAAATTGATTTTCCAAAGAAGCATTGCATAGCCTTTTTGTTGTGGGGAAATGGAAGCTGATCTATTGCTCTGATTCATTCTAGGTCTATGTGAATTCCTACTTGAGATATAATATGACCTAATAGTTTCCCTTCCTTGACACCAAAGATAGTTTTCTTAGGGTTTAAGGATATACCTTATTTCCTACACCTTTCAAAAAAATGGGTTAGGTGTTGGATGTAATTTTCTTTATTCTTTGGATACACAGTCATGTCGTACAAATAGACTACTACACATTTGTTGATTAGTCCTCAAAAATCCACATCCATGGCCCTTTGGAAGGTTTCCCCTGCATTTATTAACCCAAAGGGCATGTGTTTATAATAAAAAGTTCCCCACTTGGTTCAGAAGGTAGTTTTCAATTAGTCTTCCTTTGAAACTAGAACTTTGTTATAACCTGAAAAACTGTCGAGCAAGGAAAAAACCTCAAAACCAGACACGGTCTGCAAGATTTGCTCTATTGATGCGACTAGGTAATTTTCCTTTTCGGATGCCCTGTTGAGGTTTCTGAAAACCACACATAGGCGGATCTCCGCAGACTTTTTCCTCACGGGAACCAAATTTCCTACCCAGGTAGAGTGTCTAACCTGAAAGATAATTTTAGCGTCTAGTAATTTCTTCAACTCTTGACATATGAGGGGTTCCATAGATGGGTGGTACCTCCAGATATGTTTTTGGAAGGGTTTTACTCTAGGTTTTAACGTGATTTTGTGTTGAATGATACAATTATAATAAGTCTTTAGATCTTGGTAGGACAATGAAAAAACATCTTGATATTCTCTGAAAAGTTTGAGATAGGCCTTCCTTTCTTCTTTATACACTGTCTTGCCTATATTTATATTTTTAGGGTTCTTCGGGGTTCCTATATTTATAGTCTCATACATGGGACATGAACTCCTTATATTTGTGTTCGTTGGCCCTTTAAATATTTCCCTTAAGTAAAAAATGTTCTCCAAATTGGCCACCCCTTTTGGTATCATGTGAAACCTTGGTTTGTCAGTCAATTGATTTGTTTCAGTTCTTTGTGCATGGGGATCAGTTTCTACTAGTTTCTCCTGAAATATTTCATCGTCAATAGGCAAATCTCTAAAATTTTCGTAATTGGTTAAAATTTTTATAGTTTATTCATCTCCTTCAAAAACCTTCCAATTAGAAATATTGTTGGTCACTAATGGCTTGTAGAGTAGCTCCACAATGAACCAAGAGGCTTCATAGTATTCTAGAGGGGATAGTCTCGAGGCAACATTGGCCAGGGAATCAACAAGAGTGTTCTTGATTCTAGGGATCGTTGTAATGTTGAAACCTTCAAAATGTTCTATTATCCTATGCACTTCATGTTGATAATTCCTCAAGTGGGGAGAGTTGTAGTGTATAGTGTTCCTTACTTCCCTAACAATGATTTCAGAGTCTTCAAAAACATTTAGTTATTTAACATTTAAGTCTATGGATTTATTTATCCCTTGCACTAAGGCTTCATACTCGATGGTGTTATTAGTGCATTCAAATTCTAGTCTGTAGGACATGAAATTTCGTTTTCCTTTCGGATCAATGAGAATACACCCCGCTCCTGACCCTTCTTGTGATTTAGATCCATCAAAGTAAAAGGTCCAGACTTGTTAGTGAAAATGATCCACTTCTCCTTGCCTACCAATTTCCTCCTTTCCTCCTATCTACTTTGTGGTTTTCAACAGGGGTTCTTGACAGAAGAGGATTTCTTCTGCCACCGTTCGCAAATTTTCTTGAAAATTCATTTCGAAGTTTTGAGTGAGAGGAACATTACATGAGAGAGGGGAGAAATTACCGAAATCAGAGTCGCGGGAATAGTTGCCTAGTACGAGGAAATCTTCTGAAGAGGGTTTGTTGAGGGCTTCTAGGTCGATGACAATATGTTTGAGATACCTTTCCCTATCGATCCTGATCATGTTCGTGTGTCCCTTTAATGGAAACCAAAGGTTATCCCAGTCTGTACTAAATTATCCGTTCAAATTCTCAGACCAATCTCGAATAAGTAGCAATCCATAAGCTTCTGGGATATCTACTACAATGATGTCAATCAATTGAACAAATTTTGGTTGTGTTTCCATTATGATCATGACATCCTTGAGTTTTCCCATAACTTTAACCTGGGTTCTATCCAATTGTATCACATGTTTATCACTTTTGAGAGGTAATACGTTTAATTTCTTGCAGATAGATAATGGCATAACATTAGAGGATTCCCCTGAGTCAACCAAACAATTATGGAGGTTTTTGTTGAAGACTTCAAATGTTAAGAAGAACGGTGGGACAAAAGGCTTTCCTTTTTTATCTTCAAAGCAAGCGTTTATAGATGGTTTATTTCTTAGATCAGTGAGGGTTGTATTTTCTCCTTTGTCAATGCTTGTAGTAGGAGTTTATACTGAATTCAAGGCTTGTAACAAAAAGTCCTTTTGCTGGGGAATTTTACACATGTCCATGACCGATATATTTGCCTTTAATTTTTTTAAATATTCTACTATGTTGTAGTCTAGCTTGGGTGATTCTCGTGTATGGATATTTATAGGGTTTCTTTGGGAGACAAAAGGTTCTTTCGGGTAATCAGATGTTTGTTTTCCTCTCGACGTGTGGGAAATGGTATGGTCGTTTGAGACAGGTTGACCCCTACTTCACGTTTGCACAACCAAGACCTTAGCGGGTGGTTCTTGAACCTCAAATAGATCATTGGAAGGCATTGGTAGGTCAGGGTCCCAAAGCAGCATGGTTGTTTCTTCCGACGGGTCAACTTCCTCCTGATAAACAATATTCATAACTGAGCTTCTTTATTGTTCGGTAAGGGAAACCTCGTCTAGAAATCGATTGGACATCAAATTCATGGCATGCACCCATTGTGGACAGTCTCTTTCAAAAAAAAAATCTTGGTGATAGGTACAGAAAGATTCAGATGCCATGTTTCCCAGGTCGATGTTTAAGTTGGCTAGGGGAGGTTCAATCACTTTGAATGGTGGATTTATTTAAAAAAAGGGTTTAGAGGGCCTTTGACCTTGGTTTCCTTCCCCTGCACTTCCTTTGATGTCTATGATTTCATTTGACAACTTATTTATCATTCGTTGTAGGTCTTCTATGTATCCACTTCCTTTTTCGGGACCTTGTTCTTTTTGTTTCCCTAGGGGTCTGGTCAACAAGAGTCCTCTCCTAGGTGGAGGTTGAGATTACTTCTTAACTAGTGAGACATGACCTTATTTACATCCCTTCATTTGGATTCTATTGTTTTGGCTTCCTTGAAATTCTCAGCTAGGGTTGTTTTGGAAGCCCTTTTTACAAACATGGAAATGGAAGCAAGGAGAGCATTAGAATATACTTTGATTTGTAACTCTTGAGTGGGTTTATATTTGGGTTAGAATTTGTTCAGGATAGTGGTAAATCATTGATTGCAGTCTTTAACCTTTTCTTTTGAAATCATGGTGGTGGCGAACAACTCAACCATCAAAGATTCTGTAGTGGTTTCTTCTGCGAATTTGTTTAAAAAATCCTTTTGAAACTTCATCCAACTAGTGTTCTAGGATAAATTCGTGAGTGCGGACACAGACCAATCTCCACAGATCCACCTGGATCTGGAACAAACTGAGACAAAATACTACTCTTTCCCTAGTTCTAAAGTATTGAATGGACAAGAGAGGAAGGATGATGTACTTACTTTATGAAAGCTCTCCTTATCTCTGTTGATCCC
>ML859011.1:34807-49587 GCA_009831015.1 Picea engelmannii | reverse complement strand
TATATATATATAAGATTCTTGGATTACATTTTGAAAACATCACGTAATGAATAGATGACTAATGAATGAATGAAGGAGTATGTTTGATTGAATAGGATTGGTTGAATCCATGTTAAGAAAAGGCAGTGAAGCCTTTAGAGATAACTCAGTTGGGATGAAAAGTCTCAGGCGGTGTAGAAAGAATTGGAAGAAGGGGAGACTCTCTAACTCCCTTCTTGCTAGGTGTTATGTTTCCTCTGGAATGAGAAAGACGATTTACTGATGAAAGTAAATGTTTTGACATCATAAGTGATGATGATTGTATTACTGCAGATACAGTTGAGAACTGTTTGTATTGCATTCATGGAGACCCTTGAAGATAATGTGATGAAGTGCATAAAGATATACTAGGACATTTTGAAAATGTTTTATGGATTTGAATATTATAATACATGCATATTATCTGATGTTACAACTAATGTAATTATGATTATAATGATGCATGATGTGTATAGAAAGGAATTGGAACTGTTGAGGAAGACAATTGCCAATGATGGACAACCTAAAGTAGAGGATGACCATGGAAAAACTGTGGTCGAAAGATTGTTGACAGGACTGCAAGAATCCCCCTAAAAGAACTGCTGATGAGGTAAAAATCATAAAGATGGTGCTAGCAACCAAGAACAGGTATGAAAAGATTGGGTAACAATCCTTTCTGAAATATTTTATTGTCTAATGTTATGCACGAAATTTTGAAAGGGCAATTGTATGCCATGGATACCCAAGTAGGGTATGATTTGGGAAGGAGAACCCGAATGATGGAGGTGTGAACCTCTGGCAGTGAAAACTAATTGTATGATGCAGGAGCATCTAAACCAAATGATCTATGTTGACTAAAAAAAAACGGGGGTCAAAAACCTTTACTAAGAAATCGTAGAAACCCCTTCGATCAACTACAGATCGAGATCATGAATATTGCAAAAGAAAACCCTAATCGAATCAGGTTAATCGAGAACCTGACAGAGGAGATGAACACAAGTCGTTCATCATAAGGAAACCAATCTCAGTCATCAGATCGATTTCAATATCCATTCAGGAGGAGCCAAAATCTTTCAAGCCATTAGATCTCGGAGAAGTAGCGCACTAGTTAGTCACGAGGAATTATCAGAATTTCGCAAAACTAGAAGATTTGGAAGAAGAAGAGAGAAATTCGTGAAACCCCGAAACGTGAAATCATGACTTGATCATAGCCATTGGCTGGAGAGCTAGTGTGGACCGTTGATCCAATCCGAATATTTTGCAATTTCAAGTATCGGATGATCAGGAGAATGGAAGTGAATCACATAGGGAGTTCCTGATACGCGAAATCTCAATGCGATCGGAAGGATTGGCCCCATGTCATAGTGAAGGGTCATATGGATGAAGTATAAGGGAGGAGTTAGCATGCGCTAGGCCCTTGTCGGAATTTTGGAACTCGAGAGTTCGAAGGAAGAAGAGTTGGTTGACTCATATAGTCGATACCTGAAATCACGATGCGCCTTTTTGGATAGGCGTGTGGTCACAAGGCGTGGTCACACGGAGGATACTTGTGCTTAGCGCTTGTTCACATGGGCAGAATTGTTTTAAAAAAAAATACTTGTGGATTGTTTCTTAGAGGTTCCAGCAGGGAATCGAAGACTGTTTCAATTCAGTCTTGAGAAGATACTAGACCGAGAGGTCATGCAACCCTTGGAGAGAAGGGGGATCTGCACCATAATGAAAATGAATAAGCCATGTGATGAAGAGGTTGGTTAAATTCCAACACACCATGGCCAAGAACCTATCATAAAGTGTGACAAGCTTGAAATCAATGCAAGAGTGCATTGGGTAGGAATGTGGCCATGAATATTGGCACATTTGTTAAATCCTTTGAAATGTTGAGTTACGTTTTGAAAGGTTTGGTATGTTGAGATGAGGCATAGGCAAGGAATGGGATTCCATTTTCATGTTTATATAAATGTGATGAACTGTTAGTATGCATGGTTTTGAATATAGATATATATACATGGATGCATGAGAGACTAACAATTTATTTGGCTGTGAAAAGAATGAATTGCAGGGAGAAAAAAGGTCTTAGATATGGCAGTATTGTAAGCCCATAAGGAAGACCAATTTCCTACTGAGCCAAACTGCAAGGAATGGTATTTCCTTTTTGAGAAAATAAATTTGATTGTTAGTATGCACAATTCTGAAATTGTTTGTAAGTCACTGCAAGTATGCGACGAAAATATAATGTGCATGAGAACTAACAATTTGTTTAGCTGAGGAATGAATTGCAGGAAGAAAGAGTCTTGGATATGGCAGTATTGTAAGCCCATAAGGAAGACCAATTGCTTGTTGAGCTAACCTATTGTGGGGAGGAAAGTCTCATGTTTTTGAATCAGGTTCATGTACGGAACAAATATGAAAATAAAAGGTGGAATTTGGAAATCTGTGGGTAACAGATTTACAAGAAAATTTTGAATTTAAATTTTTTTGATGATGTCTCATGAATTTTTGTATGCCTGTGATATGGGTAAGAAGAAAATATTTTTCCAAAAAGGACAGAGGATGAACAATGGCTACTACTGAGCCATGAGAACCCTGTGATAAGCCATGATTGCCTGAAATATATTGTGTTGAGGTAACACAAGCTGGAGGGACGCCTCGGCAGAGCAAGTCTGAGGGATGCCTCGACTATAAGACTCGATAGAGTCTCTGGAATTATTTTGTGTAAGAAAACCTTGGCAAGGAAAGATGAATCACCTGAGGGACTGTATAGCAGTGAAGGGAATGCCTAAGCATGGGCCTAGAGGGTGAGTGACCGCAAGGAAGATGAAACATTGATAGTTATTGTAAACTATTGATTGGGATCATGAACCCAAGGGGTATGTCAAGGAAAAATAATGATCCTAGATAACAAAACAACCATGTGGATACAAATCCACAAACTGGGCATATAATTATTGAGCTAAGATTATGAAAATTTTCCTAGAAATTCTTATGCAATGTTTTCGCATAAGACTATGATTAACGTGCTTGATTGTCCAAGAATTACTGAAAGCATGTGACAAAGATTAAGGGTCTGAAAAAGGACTTGACCAAGAGAGAAACATCAAGATTTTTAACTCAATGAGAAAGGAATGACATGTGTTTTTTAGAAAGAACACCGAGGATGGTGTTCCTTTAAGGGGGGGGGGGAATTGTAACACCCTGCTTCCCCCAACTTGTAATTAATCATAAAATAGGATTACCATGCTAAGGCATGTGGACGATGTAAATGTATTATTGTTAAATTGCCCATAACTGACTATTGGGCGGTGAAGCCTTGAAGTACTATCCATGATATCTCTAGAGGAAAGAAATCAGTTAATGAAGGAAAGGACTGGTGGTTGAATAATCAACCACCCTCATGAATGGAAACATGGTCTATCAACCCAAAGTACCACAGAAACCTGCAGACCTTAGCTTCCTTTTGACAGAAGGAACATGATAGGTCGGGAACCTTCCTAAAGAAGAAAGGTAAGATACATGCACATAAAAATGACAAGAGAAGAGATAGGAGACAAGAGCGCAAGCTCGAAAGGAGGTGCGCGAACCAAAAAGAGAGGGTAAGAACACGACCTGAAGAACCAAAATGCAAGCTTGATGTTGAGGAAGCATCTGATAAACCTCGTAGGGTCGCTGTGATAGAGAGAAGGTCTCTGAGAGATGGCATAGTTCCCTAGTGATATCATGGCTTGGCACATGGGTGGCTAGAGTGATAAGAATGAATTCCTCTGAGCCTATGGTTGGGAGGAAAGACACACACCCACAGTCAGTTAGTTGGCTGCAACCTGTAATAGATAAGTATTCTCATACCCTATGTAATTGAGTTGTAACTATGTAATAAAGTTGGATATCTTGTGAATGACTCAGGGATGTGCATGTTTTCTTAATGGTTATAATGTATCTCTTTATTCTTGTTTAGATTGTGTATTTAAGTAAGTATGGAATTGTTTGATTTGCATACGTAAATGACCGAGCCCTGTGGTGGCTTAAGTTAAAATAAATGGACTGTGAATTTTTCAACCTTGGTCACGGTTTTCACGGGTGCATGTCGGCACTCCCAATTGCCCTTAGTCTCCAGATGGAGTCTGTTAAGCTCAGGATAGGTAGTGCAGGTATGCATGGAGTCTGTATGAGGCGGGTAGAGGCCGAGAACCTCTTAAGTTCCATAGTTTGGTGAACGAGTGAAGGGGTGCGTGGGAGATCTTCATGAATCTCAAGCTCAAGGGGAAGAGCATGAAGCGCGCTTCGACGCCTAAGTATTTCAGAGCTAACGAAGCTCAGGAAGGATAGCGAGTTTCAAATATCAAAAGGGAATATCATTTCATTTGGAATATGAATAGATGAGATCCTTTCAGAAGGATCTGAGGCCTGTCACGACCATTAGATTTGAAGAGGGAGCGCAGGTGTTAACACCTCGACTCCTTCAGTCTTCACAGGTAGCGATGAAATATGACCATAGATCCAAGGATATATTGGGAGCCCCCCTTGACCATTGATCTGACACGAGTGGGTTAGTACAAGGAGTGAGTCGGAGTGGACTTATTATATGTCCTGGAGCTTAGGAGAGATAGATTTTTAAGAAACGCAGACGAGACCCAAAGTCTAGGGTTTGTCGAAGAGTCAAAGGTCGTAACCATTGGCACTTAGAGTTTTGAGAAATCCAAAGCATATGAGGATATCAGATCTAAACCACCATATCGGAGTGTGAGGACCAATAGTCATTGGACCTAGGAAAGTTGCACGAGGTTTAAACCCTTCGAAAGTGTACAGAAGAGTCGTGGAAACTCGTGAAATCCGAACTCGCGACATTGATCACAATCGTTGGATCACGAGAGGATCGTAGACCGTTGATCTGACACGAGCAAATTTCAGGAATTCAGGTATCGGGAGGAACGGAGGAAGATGTCTCGAAAAGTCCCAAAATGCGAAGTCTCGATTCAAGCGAAAAGGCGTGGACCGTTAGACCTACAAGGTAGTTAGCCTAACATTGACCGCTTCGGGAGAATAGAGGTTTAGTAACTCCAAAACTCCTGAAGGCTGGAGTGTCGAAGTTCATCCTAGCCATTGGTGATAGGAAACACATGGCACCAGATCATTTGCTTCAGTGGTTTAGTGTACCGGGGAAAATAGGTTGTGTGGAGTAAGAATTCCCGAATGCCGAAGTTTTGAAGTACCAAAATAATCGCCTGTAGTCTTGGTATTCAATCATCGCATATGGTCCTATGTGAAGGTCGCTGAAGGAAAAGGAGCCAGGCCCTAACTTCTCAATTAGAGATCATTAAAAGAAAGGATTCGTCCTTGTAAGGAGAACGAAAAAAATTGTTTATTTATTTCCCCATCGTGGGTGTGTTACATATATCACATCTCAACTAGAGTTATTCCTTTGGTGACTCATGTCGAACGATGGTGTGGAATGAAGCCCTTAGTTGGATACCTCTATCTGTTTGGATGTGTTGCTTAGGATCATATTTCTAATGATTGCAAAAATATGTTGGATGAAAAGAGTCATGCTTGCATCATGATGAGCTACTCTGAAGAGTGTAAATCCTATCGACTATTTGACCTTGTCAAATGACAAATAATTATCCGATGAAATGTATGGTTTGATCATAAGTCTTCTGGCATCAATTTTTTGAATGCCTCGTCTAGTTTTTTATAGGCTGATCACTTTGATGTTGTTTTCAAATCTGGATCTCCTATTCCAATTTTCATTCCTTTGACTGGACAATCGATCTTTGTTCCTGTTTCAACTGGAATTTTGACCTCTGATTCGACTAGTCAATAGATTTTTCTTTCCATTGCTCCACCATCTCCATCGATTGATTTTTTTTTTACTTTTAATCAACCTTCTCCAGTGAAAAAAAATCCACCCTTTTCTTGTCTTCCCAGATGGGTTGCCAAGACCATTGAAGCTGTTGGACCTGATGTTCATGATATTTCTTCAGGCTAACAAACTTAGAGTTAGAAAAAACATGCCAACATTGTGTTGCTGACTCATGTTCTTGAAACCTCTGATCTTGTTACCTAGTCAGACACATAGGGACAACCTGAATGGGAACATGCTATGCAAACATAAATGGATTCTTTGTCAAATAATCACACTTGGTATTTATTTCCCCAACCATAAGGGGAAAATGTTGTGAATTGTTGATGGGTCTACAAGACCATATTTAGTTATGAAAGGATTTTCTCAACAAGAAGGCATCGACTGTTGCTAATTGCAGCTATATGAGACATTCTCCATCTTACAAACCTGTGAGATGTGGATCATTGCATCTATGTGAGATATCATCCAGCTTACAAACCTGAGAGAAATCCCATGAAGAGGGTGTGTGGTTCCTATCTGAGACAAAGCTAGAATATAGAGATGACTTCCTCCATACGAAGAGTTGAGAAGAACTCCAGATGATTCTCCTGTGTAACACAGTGAGAAAGGTGATCTATAGAGTTGGATGTGCATGTAGCTGAGCACAAGGTGAACGTGTGAAATCCCAAAGTGCTAGGTGCATCGTCATGAGAATAGAAATGAAGATGTTGTATTAGCCTACTCTGAGTAGAAGAGTTGATGATAAACTCCAGATGACTCTCATGCGTAATGCAGTGGGAAAGAAGCTCTGTTGAGTGGACATGCTTGTGGAGAAGCACATGTGAACATGATCCTAGTGGTTGAGAAATAGTGAAGAAGTGGTTCTTTTGTGCAATGCAGTGAGCCAGAGATATGGACATCCCTATGGATGTGCCCCTAGTGGATGAGCACTAGTGGGTGTATAATATCCCTTGCTATATTCTTCAAGAGTCAGACCTTCCTATAACCCTAATTGTAATGTAAAGGGTACAGGTCGACCCCACCTTAATGTGACAGGTAATTAATGTAAAAGATAATTAATGTGGTTAATATTAATTGTATTATAAGCTAGTGAGGTCGGCCCTATTGTGCCAATAGACACTTTTGTTGATAGGTTCAGGTTAGTATAAGTAAAGGTAAATTCCCCATTGAGGAATCAAATCTTTCATCTGAGTTTGGAAATTTCAGCAAGTACACCTTCTTAGGAAAAGTGCACACCTCTCTTGGGCGCTAGTATTCTAGGGTTTGAGTACCCTCTTGTGTGCTAGGTATTATTGGTGGTGAAGGTATTTCTCTTGAATAATATAACAAAGGATTTGGTTGGGTTTTCTTCCCTTGTTGAGAAGGGTTTCCCAGGATACTTCTTGTGTTCTTGTGCATGGTGTTTCTTCTTGTGATCTTTGTTGTTGCAACATTATTGTTTATGGTTAAGAAAAATGCAAAATTGGAATGAACTACATGCTTAACCTAGATTATTCAAAAATCAACATCGACTACACTCAGATATTTTTCCCCATTGTGAAGATGAACTCTATTTGACTAATTAGTTCCCTTGCTACTCAATTTGGATGGAAGATCCATCAGATGGATCTGAAGAGTGTCTTTCTTCATGGCGAACTATCTGAAGAAATTTTCATGGAAAAAAATCATGGTATTGTGATGGATTCTAACCTGGTTTGTTGACTTCAAAAGTCTCTTTATGGTTTTAGGCCACCTCCCAAAGCTTGGTATGCTAAGATCGACAATTTCTTTCTTCAACTTGGTTTCAGGCATTGTGACTCTGATCATAGTTTATATGTACTCCATTATCTTGGAAACACTTTGATTGTTGATGTATATGTTGATGACCTTTTCATAAATAATGATAACCCAGATCTCATTTTTAGATTGAAGAAACAATTTGTTGACTCCTTTGACATGATCTATCTTGGCATTCCACATTATTTTTTGGGTCTTTAAGTATTACCATTGTCTGATGGTTTTTTCATTTCTCAATCCAAATTTATAATGGATATTTTGACATGTTTTAAGATGGCATATTGTAATCCCCATGCTACTCCTTTTCAATCTGGAGTAAAGCTAAGCAAAGCTTGTCAAACTCCCAGAGTCAATGGTAAACTCTATCGACAACTTGTCAATAGTCTCATTTACCTTACTCATAATTGACCTGGCATTTCTTTTTCTATTAGTGTGTTTTCTAATTTTATGCAAGATCCCAGAGGAACTCACTAGAAGTAGTCAAACAAATTGTTCACTATCTCAAAGGTACCACCCATTTTGGTATCTAATATGGTCAAAGTTTATATTCTCTAGTTGGCTTCACTGAATCTAACTGAGCATGAGACAATGATGATTGGAAGTCCACTTCTAGCTATGTTTTTCTCTTCAGCAGCAGACCATTGGTTTGGTCATGTAAGAAACATAAGGTAGTCTCCTTGTCGACTGCAACAACAGAATATCGTAGCGCCATTCATGCATGTACATCGATAAAATTGAATTTCCTATACATACCTTTACTGCCATTTACTATGAAAATCAAAGTCCCATTAAAGTTGTTGACAACTTTGTTTCCCATAATAAGATGAAGCATACTGAGATTCATGCTCGCTATTTGAGATAGTTGATTCATGAGAAAATTGTCTCTCTTTTCTATTGCAAAACATATGATCAAGTAGCTGATATATTCACTAAGCCATTATTTGAAGCTAAGTTTATCAATATTTGTATGATTCTTGGGCTTCAGGAAGCTACAATTATGGTGGGGTTTCCTACTGACTTAAATTCACCTCTTAAATCTCTAGAGATGTGTGTTGATGGGGGGTGTCGGAAAATAAAGTCTTGATGGTTCATCACAATTCTCCTGGAATCAGTCATTCAAACGATCGACCTACATCTGAAAACAATTGGTCGAGTGATTAGCTAGATATCTACTTTGTTTGGTCGAATAGTCGACATGTTTTTCATTCAGAGAATCGACTAGTATTTGAAGATAATCAATCGATGGATTGACCAACCAAGAAATTGACTACAAGTTGGATGGATGGATAGTCGAGTCGAGCATCCTTGTCAAGCTGACTAGGAAGAATGGATTTGACGAGGTCTAACCACCGACGGTTGTATGTGGATAAGGTATTCTCGATTCCAAGGAATTTGGTTAGATCTTGAAGCTATAAATAGTAGACCTGATGGGCCATTATGTTGTTAAGTACAAGTGTTGTATGCCAATGATGAACATGGTTTGTATGTTCAATATGCATTGTGATGTCCAGATCATAATGCCTTGTGCTTAACTGTTGTAAGAATGTATTTAGACACCAACTGTTATTTTGAAACTTATTCCTCTTAGATTATATATAGTTCTATTTTTGTTTTGTTTCCTATCAGGTTACACCTAATCCCCAACAAATTTTGGCACTTTTCCTCTTAGGGTTAGAGTTTTGGACCTTTAAGGTTCTTGCTTTATGTTAAAATACCATTATTTCAGCCTCTTATAATAGATTTTGTAAATGAGTGTATCCTAAATATATCTCTATTCAGAGATAAGATACGACCATTCTAGTGAGTTACAAGCTCTTTACTTACAAGTATGATTATATGATCAATATTTCCTACATGAGTTTGAGCTAAAACAACTCCAATAATAGAGCAAGATGCATAAACATGCACATGAACTCTCTTAAATTGGTCTAGAAAATAAATAATATGATATTGTGAAATATTTACTTTCAATAAATTAAAATTGGTACAATAATGAATATTCTAGACAAAAGGTTGATCGTTATAAAGAATCTTTTCAAGATGCATGGAAATAACAACATAGTCTTTCATAATTTATATACAACAACTAACGTGGTAGATAAAATTTTTAGTTGTGTAGGATTCATTGATGTTTCAAGGTCAATAATAACCCTAATTTTACCCATATGAACCAAAGGTGTTCTTTAGAGATTATATGGTTGGGAAATTTCCCAAAGACTTATAAAAGTTGCATTTATCTATATTTAAAGACATACAAGTATCCGAACAATGCTAAAACATAAATTGTAAATCATGAATGTGATTGCAAAAGAAATTAAACAACACCCAACCATCAAGATAAACTTCCAATGTTTCATGAATGAAATCACAAAATATATTGATAATATTCATGGAAAATAGGTCGATGCATTTATTACGCTGAAGGGTGTAACTTGATCTAAAAATGAGAAGACTTGTATCTTTTAAAATATTTGTAAGTGTTAATTATGTGTGCTTGGGAAAAAGGATCAATTTGCAAACACATAAACTAGAGAGTTTTCACACTTAAGATGCACATAATAACCAACAATAACAACCATCAAAGTAAACACATAACACAACAAATGATAAAGGAGTTCACCCCTCTCTTGGGCGACATATCCTTGTCCAGCTTCCAATGGATATTTTTAATTATTTTCTCAAAGTGTTAAAAACAATGCTTTATAATGCTCAAAATGTCAAATAGATGGCTCCAATGGATCCAAAACATCCAAAAACCCCCAGTTGGGCTCTTTCTGCACATGATTTGGCCAAAACATGAAGAAGATATCCTTCTGGAAAATTTCCCCTTCAAGCTTGTTGTCTCTAGTTCTCCAATTTGCACTTGTGTGTGACTCACTTAGCTCCCGCAGCGTTACTGGGCCAAAAACCCAGCACACCACATGTTTTCGAGAAAAGGGGTGACTTGTCAAATAGTTAAAGGCCTAGTGCCTTTTTCGGCAGAGGGGTTGGTCGCATGGGGGCCATATGGCCATGTCCCAACACCTATTTCGAACCCCCATCGGATAATGGATGTCAATTCCAACGGTTATATGGAGTGGCCATATGGAAAAACCCTCGCTCATTCCTGCCTTAACGAGATTGGAAAACATATTTTGCTCCATAGGTTCTATGCAGAGGTTGTATGTGGTGTATGAACTAGGGGTTGGGGCTAAACCCCGACCCTTTTCTCTGCCAACCAAACCCAAGCTTCAATTCAAATAAATATTAGAACGTATATGGGTAAGAACCATTGCATAGGTGGGTTGGTGTCCCAACCTATGCGGAGACTATGCCATGCAGAGGTCTTGGGATTGACCCCCACATACTCCAATAATTCTTTCACACTACCGGAGGGGTGCCACGTGGCAACCCACGACAAGGCCACGTGGCACCATACCACTTGCCACCCAATTGACACATGTCAGCACCCTATTGGTCCATGTACCTTACCAAATCTCTTACCTAGTCAACCTGCCAACTCAATATCTCTGCACAGTGGCCAATCCATGTCACCTACCACATGTGGGACCGTACCATGCCACATCAGCACTGTAGGGACTATATAGTGAGCAAAATTTTGTCTATTTTTCAAAATGGATAGAATGTGATATCTCACTCATACGATATCTGTTTGAAATCGTTCAAGTTGAGTTGGGATCGTGAGGAGGAGGCCTATGCACATGTCTGTTTTGAAGCAATTCCGAGAACTTTTATTTTTTAGCAAATTTTGATCCCCTAGATCACTCCTCCCCATTGGGAATCTTTTGGAAATCCAAAAGACTACTTTCAGTCTATCTAAATATGAGGGTACATTTCCCTCACCTTTTCAACCTCAATCCACTTGGCCTTGCTTGTATTTTTTCCTTTAATACCAACTCGAAGGTATTCCACATTCCCTCGTTTTGAAGTTCTCATCCTCATGTCAAGGATTGTGCCTTCATGCAGTTCTGAAAGATATTCTATCGATAAATAATCTATAGAGGGAATATGAACATGTTCTCCTTGATCATCAATCAAAGGAGGCTCATACAATCTCAAATTCTCAACATTGACAACTACATATATTTGCATATAAGGAGGCAAATCCAAACAAAAGGCATTGTTACCAATCTTTTCAAGAATCTTGAAAGGTCCATATCTAATTGGTTTCAGTTTTTTACCTTCTCCTTTAAGCCTCTCTTTGCTAATGTAAAGCCAAACTTCATCTCCAACTTGGAAATTGTGATCAATATGATACTTGTCATGTCTTGTCTTGTACTTGGCTTGGCTCTTTTCCAATTGTTCTTGTACCATTTGATGCACCAATTGAATTTTTTCAATGAAATTCTTTGCCCTATCAATGTAATATTGACCATCAATAACAATGTTTTTCCCAAAGATAAAATCTAAAGGATATTTGGGCAAATAACCAAAACATGCTTCAAATGGAGATGTTTGAGTTGAAGAGTGCTTATCCTGGTTGTAAGCATGATAACCATGAAAAATATGCACTATTGTCCTATTAACCACTTATGTTTGACCATCAGTTTGTAGATGAAAATATGTGCTCTTTTTCATCTTCGTGTCCACGAGTTCCCATGATCTGAAAATAGAAGGCTGACTTGTTATGCTATGCAATCACCCTCCACTTCATTAAAATAAACTTTACAGGACCTTGCTCCATGTGTTAAAATATGCAAGATAAATTATGTGCCAAGTTTATGCATCTTCTTTTAAATGTTTATGTGTGAGGTCTTTGCAAGATTAAATATGTTGTTTTCATAAATACAACAACAAAAATAACTTTCAGCAAATAATAACCAACAAACACTCACAACAAGAACAACATGATAAAGGAGTTCACCCCTCTCTGGGCTACATCTCCTTGAGCCTCCATTAATGGACTTGGCTCTCTGGGATTAATTTGTAAAAAATTCTTTTACAAGATGCTACTCAACTCCAATGGAAATTCTGACTGTACCATTGGGATCCGAATACATAAAAACCTCAAAAATGACTAATAAAACTCTGAAAACGGATCATGTCTCATCCGGGCATGACCTCTTCTACATGTGGCCTTGAGCTTCCATGAGCTTCTCTTTGGCAAAAACACCTGTAAAAGTCCTCAAATGGATCTGAAACCTATCCCAAAATGTTCAGAGCATATTAATTAGCCAAAAATGATTATTCAATCACAGAAAACAAACATAGGCTAATCTGAGCAAGACCTCAAACAATGAGGGCTTCAAGCTCCCTGGAGTTTCCTGAAAATTAAATGGTTAAAAACCTACAAAAAAAGTATTCAAATGGTTGTGAAAATAGTGCCAATGGATTCAGAATGTCCAAAAACCCCTAGCTGGGCTTTTACGGTACCTCATTCGGCCAAAAAATGAAGAAGATAGGCCTCCTGCCATTCTCTTCCTTCAAGCTTGCTGTCTCTGGTTCGCCAAAATGCACCTTTGGGCGTTCTACCAAGAACACGCTAAAAAACTCATGCTAAAACCTAGCACCGAGTGCAACCGCATAACTGTGAAAACTGTAGGACGGTTAGGGTGCGCCTAGCCCCTAACCGCCAAGGCCATGGTCACAAGGGTCACCATGTGACCTCGCGCAAATACAAAAAGGGCTGAGTTTTGAATCAACTATTAAGTGCCAAGTGTCCATCGAATGATTGGTTGTAACCATTCAAACCAAAACCAAAAAAATCCACGCGCACAGTTGTGGCAAAGGGTCATATGGTTGCACATAAAACCGCGGCTTTAAATATGTTTAAAACGCACACGCCATAGCTCCGTGTAGCAAGTGGTCATATGTTTAAAGGTTGTGCGACCGGGGTCTTTGTTTAAAACATGCAATCCAAATATACAATGGGCCATATGGTACATATTACAACTGCAAGCTGGGGCTAAGCCCCAGCCCAACCCCGTGCCAACCATACAATAACATAAATTTAAATAAATACAAACCCATAGATATAACAAGGAACATAGAATGGCGCGCCGGTCGGGAAGCCATTGCTAAAGCGTTGCACGGTGGGAGGAGGTCCGAGGTTCGATCCCCATGGACTCCATTATATTTTGAACAACCAACCAATTACAACGGTGCCACGTGGCAGCCCATGACTGGGCCACATGGCACCACACCATTTGCCCAATAAATGTCATGTGTCGCAATTTGATTTGACCACATCTGCCAATGAGTGAAGGCCATGTCATCATCTGCCACCTAGATGTACAACCTCTGCCATGTCAGTGTATGGTCTCTTCCATGTCAGCATCCGTACGGACTGTACGGACTACACAGTCAGCATAATTTTTTTACCTGTTTGGCGATTCGAATAGATAGCGATATCTCTCTCATCCGATGTCCGTTTGAACCCAACCAAGTTGCGTTGGGTTCGTGATGACGAGGGCTAAGCACCCGTTCATTTTGAGGCAATTCTGAGAACTTTTATTTTTGAGCTAAAATTTGACCCCTGGTCTAGATTTTGATCAGCCCATAAACTTGACCAAAATTTCCCAATAAATCGAGAATATCGATCAGAAATAATGGATTTAGGCAACCCAAAATGTACCCAAACATGTTGAAAGAACACATGTCTCGTTTTCTCAGTTGTAACCTACTTCTTACAAGGCATAAAAATACACATTTTGTTGAAACGGTCAACCAAAAAATAAAGATAATCATGAATTTTTTGGACATAGGTAGAACTCCTACAAAGTCCATGGAAATGCTTTCCCAAGGACGAGAAGGAACCGAAAGTGGAGTATACAAACCCAACTTTCTATTTCTAGGCTTGCTTGTAGCACATAGAGAACATCCTCTTACATGTCTTGAAACACTTTCATTCATTTTAGGCCAATATCAATGTCTTTGTAAATTAGCCATTGTCTTACCTACACCAAAGTGGCTAGAAATAAGAGAAGAATGAGCTTCCTATTGATACTGAGAGGGGGGTGAATCAATATCAAGTACAATTTATAACATTTTTCAACTTATACTTAAACCATTCAAGTATATCCAATGAGCAATGAACAATAGTATAAGAGTTACACCAATACACCACAATACACCATGCACAATATATGAGAAATAATCAATAGTTATTGTTCAAGGGAAGTAATGACTT
>ML859011.1:0-25830 GCA_009831015.1 Picea engelmannii | reverse complement strand
TTTCTTTCAATCCTTGGATGAGGACATTCAAATTCAACATGACCTACTCCTTCACAATTAAAGAAAAATAACTGACCTCTATTTTCTTCTTTGAAATCTGAGATGTTGTAATTTGCTTCAACTTCTTCTTCTTCTTCTTCTTTTGCGTCTTCCCTTACATAAAGGTCTTGTAGCTTGTCCCAAATCTCTTTTTATGATGTGCATGATCCCACCTTGGATTTTACTAAATCTGTCAATCCATCCAGGATGGTATATATTGTCAATTTGTTGTTCCTTTTTGCTTCCTTCTGAGCTACAGTCTTTGGTTTCTTCAAAGCATCATATCCTGAAGCAACTGAGAACCAAACATATGCCCCAAGAGCTTTCAAGTAAGTTTCCATTCTATTACTCCAGTATTCAAAATTGCTTCCATCAAATGGTGGAATCCCATTTGGAATTTTGTCTTCCATTTCTTCTTAGGATCTTCCTTCCAGTGGTTAAACTGTACTGAAGGTAACCCGCTCTGATACTAATTGTTGATATTGAGAGGGGGGTGAATCAGTATCAAGTACAATTTATAACCTTTTTCAACTTATACTTAAACCATTCAACTATATCCAATGAGCAATGAACAATAGTATAAGAGTTACACCAATACACCACAATACACCATGCACAATCTATGAGAAATAATCAATAGTTATTGCTCAAGGGAAGTAATGACTTCCAAAGGTAGCTACAGCTTCCAAATGTAAAGGGAGGGATAAACCTCCAAGAGGAAGATACAATCCTCCAATATCAAGAGAGAGTTGATCTCTCCATCCTTTCCATTTCCTTCCACCCAAGAATATATCAGAGATAATAAAACTTTACATTAAATCATCACCATCAACCAATCATCACATAGAACCTGATAATGCTTCCTGAGACTTATTCAATTTCTACAATTATTCAATTCTTAGAGTACTCTGATCCTATATATAATATTACTCAATGTATTGTCTGAAACTCCTCCAAGTTCCACTCCTTGAATCCTCCCCAAAAAGAAGTTATAGAAAGAATGGTAGACTTTATTCAATTCTGGTCTATTCAGGAGACCGAACTTGTATAGAAGGCCCCGTGCTCAATATTTAACATCCAATTCTGAAACTCGCACAGAAGAAACTAAAGTCCATACTCTTTCCAAAAAAATTGTCCTACATCATTTGGATTCTCAATGAAGAATTTATGACTGTTTTACCTGGAACACCTGTTTATTGACTAGCTTCAGGACTAGTCACAAACCCTATCTTCCACAGAGTGTATCTCCATAATTTTAGTGAATCAAGAGATGAGATTTTTACCAGAGGTACCTTGATATGTCTTCTCAATACCATAGCGATTTCACCATCTGAATCGTTCTAGAAA
Source organism: Picea engelmannii (assembly GCA_009831015.1). Taxonomy (NCBI): domain Eukaryota; kingdom Viridiplantae; phylum Streptophyta; class Pinopsida; order Pinales; family Pinaceae; genus Picea; species Picea engelmannii. The sequence continues at coordinate 24,444 of ML859011.1, read as the reverse complement.
TTTTTTTATAGAAAAAATGGTAAGATGACCTGAAAATAACACACCTTAGAACACATCACCAAAAGACTTCATCCTCCCTTGAAATCCGACCTTCTTTACTTCTTATTTCCTCTGAAATTTGACTTGTATCAAAATGAATGGATAATGATGTTTATTTATACCATTTATGTCACTTCATTTTAACATTAGGGATGACCTGACACTTTCTTATTGTGTAATTATTTTCTTTAATTATCTTCAAGGCCTACATGTACTTCCTTCTTCAATTCACTTTGTCATCTTCAAAAATTCATTTCTCCTCAACCATGAGGATCCACGTGACGTGCCACATACCACCAGAAACAACATGATGTATATTATCCATTCATGGGTGTTGTATATGCATGTGCATTGTCCTTGATGTCCAAATACAGTTATCAATCTTGTGGTCCAAAACCCATGACTAGGGTTGACATCAATGACAACAACCAATCTTCCAACACTTCCCTTATGATGTTGACTCTTTCACCCTATGGAATACATATCTTTCCAAGATGATACACAATTGTATCATGCACATGGTAATCCAATTCCTCAACTTGGTTAGAATGGCACAAAGTTTCATAAACCTATTTAAAATCAACATCTAAAGCATATTGTTCAACATAGCTCTCATGCATGATAGAGTTATGCTTAAGAATAACTGAAGCACTAACAATAGGCCTAGAAATATTATCAAAAACTTTGTTATTAATTCCCTTTTCATACCTTATAACCAAGTGGAACTGTTGTAGAAAACCCATCCATCTGAAGTGCCTTGCTTGTTGCAACTTCGTTTGTGATTGTAAGTATTGCAATGGTTGATGATATGTGTGAATGATAGTTTATTTTCCCAACAAATAATGTTTCCCTTTTTTAACACTTTGCACCAATGCATACAACTCCTTATCATAAGTAGTATAGTTAATCATTGCACCATTAAAAGTTTCAGAATGAAAACAAATGGGCTTACCATGTTGCAACAAGACTTCTCCCATTGCATAATTGCTTTCATCTTTTTGGATCTCAAATGATTGTCGCAAATTTTTAAGTGAAAGAACTGGAGATGAACTAATCTTCTCCTTCAATGCATCAAATGATTTTTGTTTCTTGCCTCCCCATTGGCAAACTTTCTTGGTGCTTGTCACTGCATGTAATGGAGTTGCAATTGAAGAGAAGTTAGCAATAAACTTTATCCAATATTGGGCTGCTCCCAAAAATCTTCTTACCTCATTCACATTGTTGGGATTTGGCCAATCCAAAATAACTTTGACCTTGGAAGGATCAATTTTCAGTTCTCCTCCTCCAACAACATGCCCCAAGTAAACAAGTGAGGTCTTTCCAAACTCACATTTAGACATCTTTAAAAATAAATTTTATTTCTTTAAGACATCCATAACTTTCTTTACATGCATAACATGATCTTAACGATACTTTATAAATATCAAAATGTCATCCAAGTAGACAATCACACAATCATCAAGAAAAAGTCTTAAAACATCATTCATGACTCTCATGAATGTAGCAGGAGCATTGCAATGTCCAAATGGCATTACCATCCACTCAAACAAACCTTGCTTTGTTCCAAACGTTGTCTTCCAAGTGTCTCCTTCAGCAATCCTAATATGATGATATCCACTTCTCAAATCCAATTTAGTAAAATACTTAGCAGATTTCAATTGATCAAGCAAACATCAATTCTAGGAAGAGGATAAAGATTATTTACCGTAATCCTGTTCAAGGCCTTGAAATATACACACATGTGCCATGTATCATCTTTCTTTAGCACTAAAAGAATTGGTGATCCACATGGCGATGTGCTTGGCATAATGACTCATTTGTCAAGCAACTCTTGGATTTGTTTTTTAATTTCAACATTCTCCATGACTGACATCTTGTACATACCAATGTTTGGAAGAGGACAATCTTGTTGAAATGTATCTCATGTTGGATAGCCCTTATTGGAGGCAATCCCCTTGGTTCCTAAAACATATCATCATATTGGTTAACAACCTCATATAAATCAGATTTCAACTTTGAATCACAACCTTGGAAATCTTCTTTTTCAACATTGTCTTTGGGTTTCATCATCAAGAGGACAAAATTCTTACTAGTATGGACTAATCTCTTCATTTGTCCAACATTTACAAGTGACAAATTCAACTTCTTTGTATGTGCTTTAACAATGTACTCAACTCCATTTTTTAAAAAATGATACTTTTTCTCATGATGATGAAAGATGGATCTCCTATCATATAAGTATGGGCTTCCCAACACAATACCATAGATATCCAAAGGAATAACATCAAGCTCTACCTCATCTATAAAATATGCAGCGATGGAAAATCTAAGTTTACACCTTTTTGTCACATGCAATTTGGCATTGTCACATACCCATCCTAGAGGGTATGGTTTAGGATGTGGAGTAGTTTTCAATTTTAGTTTCTTGACAATGTCTTCAAATATAAGGTTTTCTTGAGATCCAATATCAAAAAGAGTATCTATATTGGTATGCTTTGAAATCACCCTTATGTGGAAAAGCTCTATTCTTTCTTTTTCCCGTTGAGTTTCATTCAGGCTATTACTACTTGAAGATCTAGTACTTTCAATAGAGCCCTTACCTTGAAAACCCATTCATGTAATATTTGTTTCATCACCTGAATCAAAACCTAAATCATGGTGTACGGTTGCAGTAGTCTTTGGTTTCCCCTTATTGTTGAACTTTTTGGGTCTCTTTTCAAGATGAAGTTTCCAACAATGGTTTTCATCGTGGCCATCTTTTGAACAGTGTTTACATGTGATTTTCTCTCCCTCTTTCTTGACTAAAGCATTATTTCTTCCATTTTCCTTGAACTTATTCTTTCCTTTGTCTCCATGAAAAAAGGTTTCTTGTTGTCCTCTTAAGGTTCATTCCTCCCTCTTGCTTCCAAATGAGTTTCTTGTACACAAACTTCATCTAGACTTGTAGGGTTAAACATAAGTATTGTGTGCCTAGAGTATCTATGCAATCCTCCAATATATTTGAGTAAAGTTTCTTGAGAAGACAAATCTATACCCAAAATCAAAGCCCTTCTTCTAAATTCTTGAGTGTAGCTTTGAACACTTTTCCCTTTAGCTTGTCTAAAGTTTTTCCAATCCATAATAGCTTTATGCATGTATGCTAATGGATAAAATTGTCTTTTAAGTGCAACAATAAAATCATTCCAAGAGGATAAAACTTTACCATGTTTCTTCATTTCCTCTTGAGTTTTGGCTTCCCACCAAATGAGTGTTGCACTTTCCAATATTAAAGAAGCAAGTTGAATCTTAGTTTCATCATCTTTGATCCTTTGTATCCTACAATACACTTCAATCTAATGAATCCAGTTATCCAATTTCTCAACATTTACCGCTCCATTGTACATATGCAATTCAAAATTAATATGAAGCTTAAGCAAAGAAGTTTATAGAGGAGTTTTACCATACTCTTTTGGAGAATTTGGAGGTGGTTGTGAAATGGTAGAAGAAGTGGAATATGGAGGTGAAGGAGGTGGAGAATCACCATTCCCTCCATTTCATTTTGGAGTTTTATCACCATTATATCCATTACCCTTTGGAGGTTTTGAGATTTCACCTTGAAACCTTGCATTTCTTTCTTCAAATAAAACTTTCACCATCTCAATCATATCATAGAAACCTTTTCTGAAAGTTTCATCTTCCGAAGGAAGAGTTTCATGAATCTCCTCATGATCCATACTTGGTGAATATCTCCTTGAAGCTTGAGGTGATTGGGTAGTTCTCCTTATTAACAGTTGAGAACTTGGCTCTACAAGTTGACCTTCTCCTCTTGTGATCTTCAACCTTGTAAGAATCAGAAAACAAAACACTTGCAAACAATCAAGCCTTAAAAAACCTATGCTCTGATACCAACTTGATCTAAAAATGAGAATACTTGTATGTTTTAAAATTTTTGTAAGTGTTAATTATGTGTGCTTGGGAAAAAGGATCAATTTGAAAACACATAAAATAGATATTTTTCACACTTAAGATGCAAATATTAACCAACAATAACAACCATCAAAGTAAACTCATTACACAACAAATGATAAAGGACTTCACCCCTCTCTTGGGATACATCTCCTAGTCCAGCTTCCAATGGATCTTTTTAATTATTTGCTCAAAGTGTTAAAAAAAAAAAATTACAATGCTAAAAATGCCAAATAGATGGCTCCAATGGCTCCAGAACATCCAAAAACCCCTAGTTGGGCTCTTTTTGCACTTGATTTGGCCAAAAAATGAAGAAGATATCCTCCTGGAAAATTTTCCCTTCAAGCTTGTTGTCTCTGGTTCTCCAATTCGCACTTGTGTGTGACTCACTTGGCTCCCGCAACGTTACTGGGCCAAAAAATCAATACACCACACCGTTCTGAGAAAAGGGGCGACTTGTCAAATAGTTAGAGGCCTAGCGCCTTTTTCGGTGGAGGTGTTGGTCACATGGGGGCCATATGACCACGTCCCAACACCTATTTCGAACCCCTATTAGATAATGGATTTCAAGTCCATGACAACAATTATATGGAGTTTCAATATGGAAAAACCCCTTCTCCTTCCGGGATTAACATGATGGGAAAACATATTTCCACGCCAAAGTTTATATGCATAGGTCATATGTAGTGTATGCATTGGGGTTGGGGCCAAGCCCCGACCCTTTTCTCCACCAACCAAACCCAAGATTTTTTCAAATAAATATTAGAACGTATATGGGTAAGAACCATTGCATAGGAGGGTTGGTGGTCCGACCTATGCAAAGACTATGTGTAACACCATGTTTCCCCTAGTTTTTAATTATAACTATATTGGCCAAGGAACTATGGCAAACTCAAAGGTGTGAATGTTTGATTTGATGGACCTTTGTATAAAAGGTCGATGAATGTAAATTATGTTATTTTAATAGAAAATGGATACGTGTTGCATGACTGCTGGAAAGGGGATGTGCAAAGAGAGACCATGAATTCTATGAAAAGGTGGTGGAGGGGACCAGGAATGGTTGTGTTAACCTCCACCGAACCAATACTTTGCTGGATTTAATTGCTCAGGATTAGAACAACCCTCTGACCCAAGAATGAATTACAGTTAGGATGGTAGGTGGGAAGACCTCCTCAAGATTTAATGAGGGGATGGGGTAGACCACCCATATGTAAGGCCTTCAGACTTGACCACGGACTGGGAATTAGAGCCACACACAATCTTGTTGAGGAAGGCAATAAAGGAAGCATGGTGGGAAGAGGAAGACCTATAAAGAGTGTAGAGACAAGAGCCTAAGCTCTCAGGTTTGAGGAAGGACTGAAAACAATTGGAGTGAGTTTTGATCCCAGAAAATAGATACTGAGTTGGGATAAGGAGAGTAACCTTCTGTTAGCATCAGAAGTCACTCTTGGATTGCTTGCAGGAGCAGAGCCCGACGCCCATTAGTTTTATGTCACGATTTGTTAATGGGGTGATCAAATGGATAAAGGCCCAAGATGATATAGCTTTAACTCAAGAAACTGGGCCTGGCATGTAGAAAAAAAGGGAGGTCTTGATCCAAATTCCATCAGTAAATGGATTAAAGGGTGGTAGATGGAAGACTTGAGAGAAGGGCGAGCAAGACTACCTCGGGCAACTAGACTTCGAAATCTTGAGGATGAAAAACTCAGAAGCCAAGATCCTCTTGGTCCAGAGATTCAAGAAGCTGAGGAGTGACTCGACTGAATCCTTCAATTCTGAGTCATTCAGTGCTAAGAAAATCACAAGAACCGATTAGAAACAATACAACTGTTACAATGATCGAACCTACATCATCCTATAACAACTGCAACTCGACTGGATCCTCCAATTCCGAGTTGTTCTAACACAATATACAAAGAGATGGAAAGGAATCTGACATCCATAAAGTAAGAAATCTCAAATGCCTTCTATATTAACCAGAGCGACCAACGCTTCATCAAAACTTCACAATCGGGAGCCTTGATCAACCATCGATACCTGAAAAAATACAAAGACTGAGTCTATATACTCAGGAAGATTCACCTAACAGAGGCATGTTCAACCATCCAAAGCATGGTGTCCCTTCAGCCAAATTCGGACGGATAATCCCTGTCAGACGCCACCTTAACTGCGCATGACTCCTGTAGGGGGAGGGTAGTTGAGCCATTAAGTGTCGGGCTAGCGTGCGCAGACTTCTCTGTCTAGTCGAGGACTTTGGCATGGCTTCTCTGGAAAAATGGGTACACAGGACCCTCTCGAGCAGACCGCTCGCCAGGCCCTCCATACTTCGCACTTAATGACTGAGGAGAGGTTTCAACCACCTCTCCTTGACTTCATTTACTCCGAGCGAGAAACAGTATTGAGATTGGATCCAATGGCTCCCGGAGATCACGATGATCCCCTCTGTAACTCAACTTGGCACCTTTGACCTTCTTTACACAGCTCTGTTCTTTTCGCAAGTGACCGCGGGCTGTGACCACGTGCTTATTCCCAAGGCACTTTCAGTGTTCACGAATGGGAAGGATTTGATCCTTGCTTATCATAGTTGTGATGGGAGAAACGTCGAGATGGCTCAATTGAGCGCCACCCGTCCTTCAAATCTGACAGTCCTAAACTCACCCGACGCTGTTGTGGGCCCCAGGTCCTGAATGCTCTTGCTACTTCGCGTATCGGGATATGATGCAGCTATTTTTTGTGCTTCAAAAATGCGATGGGCGAAAAGGCAGGGAGCCTAATCGCGCGCCAGGTGTCCTCTTCAAATGGACGGCTGAGACTGCCCCCTGATATTGTGGGCCCAACTTTGGGCGCTATCGACACTTCGGGGTTCGGGGCTTCGCGATACAGAGTGATATGGAATTTTCGCCCTTCAAACTCGTGACTGTCGAAAAGCCGACGCAACTGGATCTCGCGCCACACATCCTTTCGATGGACGGTCGCTATTCTTCCCTGTATACAATGTGGGCTCGATCTGTTTGCGCTAATCTCGGCGCAACTCTACTATCTGCGATTTCCTGCCAACCATTGATCTGTCCCTTTGGATGAATCTTGATCGTTAAAATCAGACTGCTCGCTCGCTTGATTTAAGCCCGAAACAGATTTCTTCTGTGAGATGCACCCAGTGCTCCTCGCGCCATTTGAAATCTTGAATACTCTTGTGCCTCGGACGAGAAATGTTACTAACATTAGGCTCCATGGGGGATAGAGTCGTCCCTGTGATTCTCTAAGGACTCATTTTGCAGTTCCAGTGCCTTGTTGTTGGGCTATGGAGTCATTTACTAAGAAGAAACAATAAAAGTAAAAACAAAGAACAGAAAAGACAATATTTACAAAACACAGCAGCCATGGAAGGCTCAGACAAAACACTTTTTAAGAAAATGCCCATTTACTGGGTTGCTGAAAACTTCTTCACCCTCCAAATCATGTAGCCGATATGTGTTATTCGAGAAAACCTCTGAGATTTTGAAGGGCCCTATCCACAGGGCTTCAAATTTGTCGTTCTTTCCCTTGTCTTGTTTAGGAGCATCCCATTTCAGTACCAGGTCTGCTACCTGGAACTCCTCCTTCTTGGCTTTCTTATCAAAAACCTGCTTGATCCTTTGCTGGTGGTCTTGAACTCTGATCATCACCTGCTCTTTGACCTGCTGGACTTCTACCAATTGGTGAATCCTTCTGACCATGTCATTAGGCTCTTCTTGATAATCCTGGAAGAATTTCTCTACGGGAATGGCCAGCTGAGAAGGGAAGACAACTTATGCTCCGTATACTAACTGGAAAGGGGAGATGCCTATAGATATTTTTGTAGTCACCCAATCAGCCCATAGAGCGAATTTCAGCTTTGAATTCCAAGCCTTTTTGTTGTCCTCCAATAATGTTTTGATGATCCTTATGAGACTTTTATTGGAGGATTCTGCTAAACCATTTCTCTGGGGATAGTACGAAGTGGAGTGAATCGACTTGATTCTGAATTGATCACAGAACTTAACCAGCAGTTCAGCCTTGAATGAGGTTGCATTATCTGTAACGATCTTTCTTGGGCAACCGAATCTTGTGATGAGGTCTTCCAGGAATCCAATAATTACCTTGTGGGAAGCACTCCTGGTGGGGATAGCTTCAATCCATTTGGTAAAGAAGTATGTGGCAGTCAGGATCCATCTGTGTTTCCCACTGGAAGCAGGGTGGATTTCTCCAATAAAATCTAGGCCCCATTGCTGGAAGGGTCTCGAAACAACCACAGGCTGTAAAGGCAGAGACTTGAGCTGTTGCTTTCCTGAAAATCTCTGGCATGTAATACAGGCTCTAACTCTTCTATGGACATCAGCGAACAAGGTGGGCCAGTAGTATCCAGCCCTGAGGATTTTGTGGGTTGTGGCCTTCCAAAAGTGGTGCCCTCCACATAGGCCGCTGTGAAATTCAAACATGATCTTGTCGGCCTCTTGTGGATCCATGCATTTTAACAGTACCCCCAGGGGGTCTTTCCAGTATAAAATTTGATCAATAAGGCAATATCTGATTGCCTTGAGCTTCAGAGCTCTTGCTTTGTTTCTTGGCAGGCCATCTAGAGGCCGCCACTCCTGCAGGAGGTATATGACATCCTTATACCAAGGACATCGGGCCAATGGGGGCTCCCTTTGAGGGTCTCTTTCAGACAACCGACCTCGCTGGATTCCTGAGAATTCGTTGATGAAACTTATCCCCAAATCTTGGCAATTGGCTTCAGCCAACAGCTTGGCTAAGCCCTGACCTTTGATCAATTTGGTAGGCTTTATTTCCAGGTCAAACTCCAGAATCCTGGCTATCCACTTACTCCTTCTCCCGTCTATGTCAGGCTAGATAAGAATGTCTTTAACAACAGCCGAGGGGACGTAAGCGATGATTTTTTACTGCAGGACATAGATTTTGAATGCCTTGAGAGCCTTTACCAGGACATAGGCCTACTTCTCCATAGTGTTATACCCGACTTCGACATCCCTCAATGCTCGACTGAAATAGGCGATAGGCTGCTCAAGGCCGACCTTGTTTGTATGTAATAAAACATCAACCCGACATCCCTCAATGCTCGGCTGAAATAGGCGATAGGCTGCTCAAGGCCGACCTTGTTTGTCTATAATAAAACAACAACCACCGTGTCAGGTGAGGCAAAGGAGAAAATAAGGAAATCCTTTGAGTAGTCGGGACTAATAAGCACGGGGGCTTTAGTAAGGGCCTTCTTTATTTTCTCAAAGGAATTTCACGATTTAGAAGTCCACCTCACTTCATTTCCTTTCCTTAGCATGGCTGTTATAAGTTTTACCTCCTCGGCAAAGTTAGGCACAAACCTCCTTAGGAAATTAATCTTACCAAGGAAGGATTGGACCTCCTTCTTGGACCTCGGGACTGATAAGGCTTGTATTGCCTCAACTCTACTAGGGTCAATCCTGACTCCTTCTGCTGATACTATGTGGCCTAGTAATTTTCCCTCCTGCATGGCGAACAAAGATTTCTTGGGGTTTAATGAAATGCCAAAACTTCTGCATTTCAGGAAAACTTTCCTGAGATGACGACAGTGTTCTTTATCAGACTTTGAAAACATTGTGATGTCATCCAGATAGATGACCACAAATTTATCCTTTTCGTCGACGAAATCTATGTCCATGGCACGTTGAAACATTTCCCCTGCATTCATTAATCTAAACAACATCTTGACGTACATGAATGTGCCCCATGGAGTGGTAAATGTCATCTTTTCCCTGTCCTCAGGCAGGACAAAGACCTGATTGTAGCTAGAAAAACCATCAATCATGGACATCCTAGAAGCTCCTGTTACCCTCTGCAGTATATGTTCCATCTTTGGTAAGGGGTAGTTATCATTTTGTGAGCTCCTATTCAGGTTTCTGAAGTCTACACAGAGCCAGATCTCTCCACTCTTTTTCCTTACTGGCACCAAGTTGGCCACCCACTTTGAATACCTCAGCGGTACAATGATCTGAGCTTGAAGCAGCTTCTTCACTTCCCTCTCCATGATAGGCAACAACATAGGGTTGATTTGTCTCAGCTTCTGCCTAAATGGCTTTGCCTCCTCTTTTAATGGGATTTTATGCTCGATGAAAGAAGTGTCATATGTTTTGAGGTCCTCGTAGGTCCAGGCAAACACGCCAGCAAATTCCCTCAAAAGTCCAGTGTATTCGGACCTCTGCTCCTCTGTCAAACTTCTTGACAATTTGACAAACTTGGGCTCATTCTCAGTCCCAATGTTGCACTAAATAGTACCAGTGTCATCCTCCGTGGTCTCCCCTTTTAATGACACATTGTTTCTATCAAAAATCCTTTCCAAAGAAACGAGTCCTCTTGGAATATGATTGTTGGGCAGCTGCACAATGTTACACTCTGCAATCTTATTCAGAAAATTACCCCCATCAAGCTCTTCTTCAGAGACAGAGTCTTGGTCGATATGCATCTCTGAAAATTCTTCGACAGTCTCCAAGAATTTCTTGACCTAGAGATCATCCTCGAAAACTTTCCAATGTTTGACGTTGTCAGGTATGGAGGGATTGTATTTCACTTCCACATCATATCTGAATTTGGGCGACAAGGGCACTTTGAAATTACTTGTTGATGTAGCCAAGGAATCGTCCATTGTGTTCTCCTCTCTTGGGATGAAAGAAATGTTAAATGCTGAGAAGAAACTGTCAATTAGGTCCCATACCTCATTTTTGTAACTCCTGAGTCGAGGATGCTTAGCTTGGTAAGCGCTTCTGATCTGTTGGACCACCAACTCTGCATCACCGAACACTGCTACCTCCTGAATTCCGATTTCCCTTGTGGCTCTTAACCCTAGGATGAGAGCTTCATATTCTTCCACATTATTGGTAGCTTCAAATTCTAGCTTGTATGATAAAGATATGGCTTCCTGAGTAGGTGACACAAAAACCACCCCAGCTCTAGCACCTTCCCTGGAAGAGGCTCCATCAAAGAACATTTTCCAGATGGGGGTTATGGAGGGAGTAAATTTAGAGGAAATGGTGGGCTTCTTCCTGAGTTTAAGAGGAGGTTCGGGAGCATTGGTGAGTTGTAGCACACTAGAACCTAAATCAGTGTCTAAGGAAAAAATGGGATGGTTGGTAGGATTGGCTTCATCACTGATTATATAGGCCATTTGGGCTTCTCTGTATAGCCTTCTATGCTCTCCTCCAAACACTGGGATAGTAGCATATGTGAGGTCCATCTGCAAAGTTCCCCCTAGTATTTTTATCCAATATCTTGATAACAACATACCGAACTTGGGGGGGGCATCGGTCACTACAATATCCATGACCACACTTTTCATGGGCAGCTGAAACAAGGTCACGACCAAGTCTTTAATAACTCCTAGACACTGAACCTTCCTGGAGTCGAAGGAATAGAGGTCATGATAGGCTCGGGTGACTTCTAGCCCTAACTCTTCCATGACATTTTTGGGCATGAGGTTATGAGAAGCCCCCGAAACCATTAAGCAGTTGTGCAATACCTTGTCATGGATGTTCAAGGAAGTGTAGAAGGGAGGGGATGAGTCATTCCTGTCTTCTACCACAGGACCTAGGATAACTGCAGGCTTTTCATCTTGCAAATTGATGGATTCTGTGGGAAGGCATGAGGTCTCAGACTGTAAAAGCTCAGAGAATCGTTTCTTGAACCCTTCATGTTTAATCAATTCGGTTAGGGGCACAGGGATTCTGATTTTTTGAATTTCATGCTCGAAATTAAAAGAAGATGCAAGCTTCAAAATTTCTCTTATTTTGGGAACATGACTCTAGACTATGGGAGAGAGGGGTTGGTGCTTCTTACCTCTGTGACTTTCTGCTACTTCATTAGCGAGCTTCTCTGTTCTAGTGGACCGCTCAGGAGCATCAGGTGCTACCATATTTTTCTTCGACCTCAGATCATATATGCCTGGGCTGCCACTAGCCTTGTCTCCTTTGCTTAGTTCATTCAGTTGATTGTCCATGAGAGACTCCTTGTAGGCTGATTGAGTGAGATGAGGAAAAGGAGGAGTGTCTCCAAAGCAATGTATTTTAGGATCAAGCTCATCTGTTTTCCCTTCTTCCCCCTCGGCCAAAAAATTGTTTTGGAAAGGGGCCTGAATTTTCTGGTCTTCTCTGTCTGTTCCCCTCTCTCTTTGTACATTCGGGGAGGTAAAATTGTTTGGCCTCCTGAAACCTCCTTTGTTTTCAGTGTTCTGAGGGCCCCTGTATGCTTGCCTCCCCTCAACCTTCATTCTCTCCATCTCTGCAGATAGAGACTTCACCATCTTGGTCAGTTCATCCACTTGAGGGTGGGGCACCGATGGTCCAGAAGTTGAGGCTTCCGACCTTCCCTTTCTTCTATCTGCGTCGGCCTTGTTCCTCAATCTGTCAGCTTTTACTACATTCGATTCCACCTCTATGGACACATCTTGCATTTGAGCTAAGGAGGTGGCTCTTCTTTCTCTCAACAAAAGACAAAAATCGGGGCCAAACGCACTAGCATAAGAAATTTTGGCCGAGGCTTATGAGGGTTTTATTTCGACAGGAATTTTATTATACATCTTATTAAATCTTTTGGAGAAGTCAGAGATAGACTCTCCTCCCATTTTCTTCAAAGACCCGAACTCTGTCATGTAGTACATGAAATCTTTCCTATCGCCCCACTGCCTCAGGAAAGCACTATCTAGGGCCTCGATCCCAGCAATAGATCCAGGGGCCAATCCTTTGAACCATTTCCTCACCTCGCCATCCAGGATCTGGACGAAGACTCTCATCCAGACATCTTCATTCTCAATGTGGAGGTTGTCTGCGTAACTGTAGAAAGCAGCCAGGTGCTCTTCCGCAGTTACATCCCCTTCTCCGGTGAACTTGGGCATGTATTTCAAGTAATATCCAACAGGGAGAGGATTCATAGGATGGGGTAGAACTAAGGGAGCATATCTGGCAGCGACTATGGCATCCATTCTATTCAGAGGGGGATTAGCACCAGCCATAGGAATATTAGGTGGAGGAGAACTTGGAGAAGAAGGAGTTTGCGAAGGGGCTACTGGGAATGAGTCCCGAAGTGGAGTGGGAAACAAGAGGGGATTTAAGGAGAAGGATAACGAGCTCAAGTCAGCAGGTGCTCCTCTTCGCACAGGAGTAGTAACAGTAATAAGAGGAGGAGCAGTAAAGATAGGAGTGGGGAAATTTTCTGCAGTCCTGGGTCCATGCCAAGGTACAGCCTCAGAGGAGAGGGGAGTGACAAGGATTTCTCCCTCCAATCCTAGACCGGGAGGGGAAAACTCAACAGGAACACTCCCAAAATTCAGGAAATGGAAAACCCCTGAAGGAGTTCTATTAGGAAACTGAGGAGGAGAAAATGGAATTCCTGCAGAAGGAGATGGCAGATTACCTGGTTCAACGGTGGAAGCCTCTTCCTCAGAGGCCTTTCCTTTTCTGAGAACCACCTCTGGATCAGTTTCAGGTGTAGCTAGAGGCAGCTGTGGATGAAACCGCGTGTGTATGCCTCTGAAAGCCACAATTAATAGCGCATGTTCTCCCCAGCGGAGTCGTCACAATGGAGACGCCAGGTGCACAATAGCAATCTTCAAAGGCTCTGATACCCGATGCACCTTCAGAATTATAGGTTCAATGTCGTTCAATCCCGGGGAAAATTTTCAACTTCATCCCCGGCAGTGGCACCAGAAATGTTAGCGTCAGAAGTCACTCCTGGATTGCTTGCAGGAGCAGAGCCCGACGCCCATCAGTTTTATGTCACAATTTGTTAATGGGGTGATCAAATGGATAAAGGCCCAAGATGATATAGCTTTAACTCAGGAAACTAGGTCTGGCATGTAGAAAACAAGGGAGGTCTTGATCCAACTTTCGTCAATAAATGGATTAAAGGGTGGTAGATGGAAGACTTGAGAAAAGGGCGAGCAAGACTACCTCGGGCAACAGGCCTTCAAAAGATTGAGGATGAAAAACTTAGAAGCCAAGATCCTCTTGGTCCAGAGCTTCAAGGAGTTGAGGGGCGACTCGACTGAATCCTTCAATTCTGAGTCGTTCAACGCTAAGAAAATCACAGGAACTGATTAGAAATAATACAACTGTTACAGTGATCCAAACTACATCATCATGTAACAGCTGCAACTCGACTGGATCCTCCAATTTCGATTTGTTCTAACACAATATAAAAAGAGATGGAAAGGAAACTGACATCCATAAAGTAAGAAATCTCGAATGCCTTCTATATTAACCAGAGTGACCAGCGCTTCATCAAAACTTCACAATCGGGAGACTTACTCAACCATCGATACCTGAAAAAATACAAAGACTGAGTCTATATGCTCAAGAATATTCACCTAACAGAGGCATGTTCATCCATCCAAAGCGTGGTGTCCCTTCAGCCGAATTCAGACGGATAATCCCTGTCAGATGCCACCTTAACTGCGCATGACTCCTATAGGGGGAGGGTAGCTGAGCCATTAAGTGTCAGGCTAGCGTGCGTAGACTTCTCTGTCTAGTCAAGGACTTTGGCATGGCTTCTCTAGAAAAATGGGTACACAGGACCCTCTCGAGCAAACCGCTCGCCAGGCCCTCCATACTTTTCACTTAATGACTGAGGAGAGGTTTCAACCACCTCTCCTTGCCTTCATTTACTTCGAGCGAGAAAAAATATTGAGATTGGATCCGATGGCGCCTGGAGATCGCGATGATCCCCTCTGTAACTAAACTCGACACCTTTGACCTTCTTTACACAGCTCCTTTCTTTCCCCAAGTGACCGCGGGCTGTGACCACGTGCTTATTCCCAAGGCACTTTCGGCGTTCGCGAATGGGAAGGAGCTGATCCTTGCTTATCATAGTTGCGATGGGCGAAACGTCGAGATGGCTCAATTGAGCACCACACGTCCTTCAAATCTGACGGTCCTAAACTCACCCGACGCTGTTGTGGGCCCCAGGTCCTGAATGGTCTCGCTACTTCGTGTATCGGGATATGATGGAGCTGTTTTTTGTGCTTCGAAACCATGATGGGTGAAAAGGCGGGGAGCCTAATCGCGTGCCAGGTGTCCGCTTCAAATGGACGGCTGAGACTGCCCCCTGATACTATGGGCCCAAATTTGGGTGCTATCGGCACTTCGGGGTTCGAGGCTTTGAGATACAGAGTGATATGGAATTTTCACCCTTCGAACGCGCGACTGCCGAAAAGCCGACGCAACTGGATCTCATGCCACACGTCCTTTGGATGGACGGTCACTATTCTTCCCTGTATACAATGTGGGCGTGATCTGTTTGCGCTAATCTCAGTGCAACTCTGCTATCTGCGATTTTCCACCAACCATTGATCTGTCCCTTTGGATGAATCCTGATCGTTAAAATCAGATTGCTCGCTCGCTTGATTTAAGCCCGAATTAGATTTCTTCTGTGAGCTGCGCCCAACGCTCCTCGCGCCATTTACAATCCTGAATACTCTTGTGCCTCGGACGAGAAATGTTACTAACACCTTCATCCCTATCTATTTCTATATTGGGAGAAGGAGAGTAACCTTCATTCCTAACTTCCGTTGAGCTGGAAGAAAGAGATTGAATATCAAAGCATCGTGGTATAAGCTCGGGGGTGGCCAGTGGTAAATCCATTGAGAGTGACTAAGCCTATGGTTGGGTGGAAACGAGCACCCCTTTCAGCAGTCGCATTACTCCTTATGGTTCTGATAAGTGTTTTCATGCCTTGTGCTTTGAATTGGAAATAATGG
Source organism: Picea engelmannii (assembly GCA_009831015.1). Lineage (NCBI taxonomy): Eukaryota > Viridiplantae > Streptophyta > Pinopsida > Pinales > Pinaceae > Picea > Picea engelmannii. Next base: position 8,708 of record ML859011.1, on the reverse strand, counting down.
ATGCATGCATATATTTATGTGTCTATAAATGTTTTCTGCATTGAAATGATTAAGTTATGAGTATGTGTTTGTTCCCTTGAAAACTTATGCTTCTGCTTGATTTTCCATATGCTCCAGTTTAATCCCTTGAAGGCATTTCTCCCCAAGAAATTACATCACAGTCCTAGAGTCGGAGCAAGCCTCTTGGCACTGCTATCGTCTCGGTAATCTCACGAGTTTACCTTGCCCTGTTTTAGAGTGTAAATTTCTATGGGTTAGGGAGGCATTTCCTTCAGACCAGTAGTCTAAGAGGCTTTGAACTCACGCTTGATCCCTTAACCAAAAACCTGGATAAGAGTAGAGTTCATAGCCCAAGAGTCATTTGAAGGTCCATGTGACCTGGGTCTAGGAAGCCAGCGCTAAAAGGAGTTAGCTAATGAAGGTTTTGGAACTTCGAGAGTTCGAAGCTCTGAGGTGTCAAGTTTCATGATAGTCAAAGTTACCCGAACTACTGGAGTAACAAGAGCCATAGATGACTTAAGAACCTGACAATGAATATGCATGGGATTTGTTCATTGAGAGGAGTAGCTATCCCAGTCATTAGATCGACTAAAATACCCAGTGGAATTAACGAGTCAAACACCAACCGCTTGATTAAATCGATGGTTGGGAATCATTGCGGAGCGCAAAGGTGAAATTAGAGGACATGCTAGTTCACGACCTACAATCAACTGACGTCGTTGATCTCGTTGGGAATGGAAGATCAACTACCAAGATTAGATAGAGTCTGGCGAGCACTTCCCAAATCACAGAGATTGGACCCCGCAATCATTGTGAATCGTCGATATTTGAATGGAGATCGATGGTGGGGAATCATTACAGAGTGCAGAGGAGAAATTAGTGGATGTGCTAGTTCACACCCTACAATTCACCAACACCATTGATCTCCTTGGGTTGGAGGATCAATGACCACAATTTGACGAAGTTGGACAAGTAATTTTCAGATTGAGGAGATTGAGCTCACTGATAAAGTGTGAGAAAGTTGGGGCCCCGCAATCACTGTGAATCATCAATCGATGAACAAATCGGTATTGACCAGATCATGACCGACAGACCTAGAAAAGTTGTTAGGCGGATAGTCGTGAGCTGCTTTGGAAATCTGTAGAGTAATGAAGTTCATTTGTGCCATCAATCTGAGAACAAGGACACATAACAAAAATCTGTCAACTTCGGGTGTAAGCACTTCGGGAGAAAGCGAGTGGGGAAAGGTTGAAACTCCCGAAGGCCAAAGGACCAGAGTGATTTGTAGTCATCGATCTGTGGTAGACATGCGTCGATGGATCGTTGAATTTGGGTGTAATAACTCCAAGAGAAAGAGAGTGTGGAGAGGTTGACACTCTCGAAACCCGAAGAGCCAAAGTAGATCTGAATCATCCAATCCAAAGGGACAGGTGTCATTAGATCCTGCACTTCGGAGGAAAGTCACTCCGGGAGAAAAGGGGATCTGTTGAACAAGAAACTCCCAAAGGCCAGAGAGCCAGAGTCCATCTGAGTCATTCGTCAGTTGAGGACAAGTGTCAACAGATCTTCCATTTCTGAAGATAGCCACTTTGGAGGAAAGTGGGGTCACAAGAGTTGAGAACTCTTGAAGTACATTGTGACCATCGATTTGAAAGAGACACGCGTCGAAAGATCATCAACTTTGGGTGAAATCACTCCGAGAGAAAAGGTGGTGTGAGCGTCCGGGACTTCCGAACGTTGAAGTCCTAAAGTGGACCCGACCGTTGATTTAGATGGATGCATGGCACCTGATCTAGAACTATGGGTACATAGTACTTTGGAGGAAAAAGAGTTGGAGTGCTCAGAACCTTTGAATGTCAAATCCTGAATAAGATCATAACCGTTGATCGCAAGGGACGCGTGGTGCTCGATCTGTAACTCCGGGTACAGAGTACTTTGGAGGAAAAGGTGTAAGAACATTTGAAATTCCTGAACACAGAAATCTGAAAGTAAATCGGGACTATCAAAATCCTCGAGGACACGCGACGTTAGATTGTGAACTTCGTAGGTTTACCAATCCAGAGGATTTGCGTGGTGGTTTTCTTGGTGCATGTTGTCTTGGTGTTTGGTCATAGCCCACGGTCATATGCAAGTATAGGGGGATGGAAGAACCTGAAGACCTTGGGAGAGGATATCTTCATGCTCTGAGCTCATCTTGGAGCATGGAGATCGTGGCTGGAAATCTTTGGAATATCATAATGGAATAGATACCCCTTAATGAGGGTATTGTTCTCTCAAGAAGAACAAAATATTTATGCCCCATCGTGGGTGTGTTACACTATGCCATGTGGAAGTCCTGGTATCGACCCCCGCAGACTTCAACAATTCTTTTACAATATCAGAGGGGTGCCATGTGGCATCCCACGACTAGGCCATATGGCACCATACCACTTGCCACCCAATCAACACGTGTCAACACCCTGCTGGTCCACATACCTTGCCAAATTTCCTTCCCAATCAGCCTACCAACTCAACATCTCTACATAGTGGCCAATCCATGTCACTTGTCATGTGTGGGACCATACCATGCCACGTCAGTATTGTACAGACTTTACAGTCAACAAGTTTTTTCTTATTTAGCAAAATGGACAGAATGTGATATCTCACTCATACAATGTTTGTTTGAACCTATTCAAGTTGCATTAGGATCATGAGGATGAGGCATACGCATGTGTCCGTTTTGAAGCAATTCCGAGCACTTTGATTTTTGAGCAAATTTTGATCCCCTAGATCACCTTTATAGGAATAAGTGCCCCATTTGGTTGCAAATGTAGTATAATGTTCATTTTATTGGTAGATTAAAATGTAATTAAAAATAAATTAACCTTCAACAAAACAATATATCTCTTGGCCAATGACTCCTTCAAACGCTTCTTTTGTAAAAGGTGTTGAAAAAGAATCACAAACTAGTATGGATTTATTGAGATGTTGAATAAACATGCTTTAATTACATATGAGAAAAACATGTTTTGATACTATGCTATAAAATAATGAAAGCAAGCCTTGATCAATAAGTTTCTAACATCCTATGAGCATGCACTATTAACATAATAAATTCAAGAGAAAAAATAAGATACACGAGCACTACGATATGCAGTAGAGAAAGAAAGTTGAGCCTGATCATGGGGTAGAAAACTCCACTCTAGTACTACTTTATTAATCTCTATACCCCATAATAATAATAATCAAATACTCCTTGAGTATAGAGATTTCTGAGACCCATGCACTTGATCTTAATGTGATCCACATCAAATGAATATATATTGACCTCGATACTTTCTCAATATGTAGGCCTTATTATTAAGAAGACCACTTCATATAATGAATATGGGGTAAATAAAAAATCACTTACCAAGAAAATTAGCCACCTATATTAAGATATAAGGATGATTTTTATTGGATCATAATATTATTTTTCATCTATCTCAATTCTTTCAGAGTGAAAAAAATTGGAGGAATCAACTTGCAGGGTCATTTTAATGGCAAGTCCCAGTTTGGAAAATTAGGGTTTGAAAACTTCTAGAGCCATTTGAGGCATCAAACATAATTTTTTGGGGTTAAAAATTTCCTAGATATATCTTAGACCCCATGATGCTATTCTACACATTGATACCTTTCCAACAATGCAAAAATCGTGTCAATCAAAGCTCGTATGAAAAAGTTATGCCTCCTACAAGTTGACCTACCATGTTGACTACCATGGTACGAGAGGATGCCACGTCGACCCCCATTACTCACTCATATGGGGATAGCCACGTATGTAATTTCAAGAATATTATATAAGTTCCTAAACCTTATCAAAATTAAGGGTTGAGGAAGTGAAAACCCTTACCCTATATGGCTATCAGTCTATGTTAAATATTGGGCCGCTAGGAGGAGAGGGGTTCCATTCTATGTTATTGTATTTTTTTTCCATAGCGGAGCAGAACAATTGGGAGTGGGACATTAGAGAGAATAAAATAAGGGGTTAATGTTTTGTAGCAGCCTAATAGGCCACAAGTCTCAAGTAACTCCATAGAGAGTGCCTTCTCCTTTGTACTAACATTATTTCCATTCTAGATAAAAGAGAGCACATCAACCTCACCTTCTAGCTGGGTTTTCCCCCGTAAGGGTTTTCCAGAGAAAATATTTGTTTTATTTTGTGGATGGTGTGTGATTGTATTTTATTATTCTCTATTTTCCACATTTTATCCATTTCATGCATGAGCAAAAAATGAGTAACTAAAGATACTGGTATCTAAAAGAATTTAACCTTCATAATGTAGATTTCAACTTTATTTATCAGATTTGTTGTGACAAACTATTCTAGTGGAATATCCACGATAGTTTACAAATCATATTGGTATTAGAGCATGTTCTATTGTGGTATTTATGGAAATTTGTAGGGATCTAGGAATTGGTTTAAAAAGAAAGTCCTGGAACCCTATCTATGGATGATGAGTTTGTTCATAAAAACCATGGAGATCTGGAAGAGGAGAGTTTTGTGAGGTTGGAAGAGCAAGTTGTTGACATATCTCAAAATATGTACCTTCTTGTGTAAGCTCTAGAAAACAATCTTGGACCATTCTGAGAAGTTGGAGGCTCAAACTTAGAGATCAAATCAGACGGGAAATCAAGAGATAGTGAACACCTAGAAAAGGAGTCGCAAAAAGAACCTGGTAAAGAGTAGTTGACTTCGAGTGTTGTTAACCCTTCATAGTCCTTCTTCAATATGGAAGATAAAGTGAACATAAATCCATACCAAGGTGATATCGATGAATTAAAATTGAATCATTGATTGCAACAACTAGAAGTTTATTTTAACGTTTGCCATATAGATGAAGAGAAAAATATTTCATTTGCTATATTGAAGTTAGAGGGCCATGCTTTAACCTGGTGGGAAATCCATATGGGAACACTTAGGATGGAGGATGATATTCTAGTACCCAGTACCCAACGTGCACAAAGGTAAATAAAAAATTTCACTTGTAATTACCAATCATTTCTAGCAAGAAATATGTTTTACTTTTCCTAAGGGAAAATCACTCTAATGAAGAGTCATTAAAAGTAAAGACATTCTTGGAATGGTGTACTAAGGAGAAGAAACTTGAATTGGAGGAGTTTCTAAAGGTACATAGGGGATTGTTCCGAAATCCCAAAGGGATACCACCTAAGAGGGACGCGGAGCATGAAATCGAATTATTCCTAGAATCCCCCTTGCCAAATATTGGGTTGTATAGATAGTTCATTCCAGAAGAAAACAAAGTAAAGAAGCATTTGCATCAGTTGTTAGAGCACGGTGTGATTTGATCAAGTACCTCACCCATCATAATTGTGCCCAAGAATGATGGGACTTGGAGAATGTATATCGATTACAGGGCATTGAACAAGATTACACTAAAGAATTGGTACCCTCTACCCATGATCAATGATCTGTTGGACCAACTTTAACATGCCAAGTAATTCACTAAGCTTGATTTGAAATTAGGATATCACCAAGTATGATTCAAAGAATAAGATACCTGGAATACTTCCTCCAAGATAAGGTAAGGTTTGTATGAGTGGTTGGTTATGCCATTTAGTTTTTGGAACACACCAGCTACATTTATGAGACTAGTGAATGATTTTTTATGCCCTTATCTAGAAACATTTTTTTTTCCTATTTCGATGATATATCGATTTATAGTGCTACCTAGGAGGAGCACACCTCACTTCTTATGTAGGTGTTAGAGACCCTGAAGAGGCACCTACTACTGGACAATCTTAAGAAATGTGAGTTTTCTTAGAAATCTTTGGTGTATTTGGGGTATGTGATCAGTGGAGGTGAGTTCAAGATAGATATTTCCAATATGGATGCCATCACGAAATGGTCAGTTCCTACAAATTGCACTGAAGTTAGGAGCTTTGTTGGGGTAGCACAATACTTACATAAGTTCATAGCTTTTTTTAGTAGTAGTTGCACCACTTAATGCAATAACAATGGGAAGTGAGAGTTTCCAATGGGGGAAGAATCAATAGAATGTCTTTGATGAGATTAAAAGAAACATCAACCAAGCACTAGTGTTGGCACTACCAAACTTTCAATAGCTCTTTGAAGTGGAGATAGATGCAAGTGAGTATACCATGGGAGTAGTCCTGATGCAGGGAGGAAGAATTGTCTGCTATCATTATGAAGTGTTTCATGGGGTTTTCCTCAACTACCCTACCTATGACAAGGAGCTCTATGTATTGGTACAACTTGTCAAAATGTGGAAGCACTATCTTATGGGAAAGGATACCATCATCCACACAAATCACCAACCGCTCCAGTATTTACAGGCCCAAAGTAATTTACAACAAACTAGGCCATGAGAACAAAAAAGACTATAGGTTTCACTCAAGTCATAAAGGAACATTACAAATAGGAAACATCCAACTCAGAGCCATGTATTCAATCCATGTTCATTCATAACCTTCATATAAGTGTTACATAGAATATTACATAGTAGACATACATTCAGACTTGAATATATATGATAGGGACAAATATGATTCATGCTTCATTCATTAACCTAAACATCATTTAGATACAATTCAATGCATAGAGGTTGAATCCTACTCAATGCATGTTAAGGGTGAAACAAAGACCAACAATATGCTCAGATCTTGATCTACTTTCTCTCTCATATTCACATAATATCTCTAAACAAGTAGTGGAAACATAACATAACAAGAGATACTACAATGCGTAAGTCGAGCTCTAACTCATAAACAACTAACATAACAATCAAATTTTTAAACTAAAATCTTGACCTTTACATATTCACATGCATTCTCCTCATGTCTATTGGAGCTTAACAATCATAACAACCTTTCCATCTCACCCACAACCTCAACCATGACTAGTCGGGTTGTTAAAAAAATAGTTACAATCATTACTGAAGATGTTTGGTAACTTTGCATGCATGAAATCTCTTCAATTCTTTGCCCATAATAAAAAACTAGTTGGTGCACACAGTTGATCACTGGTTGGTGCAAGCGTTGCATCTTGCTACTGCGTGGTGCAAAATCTTGGGCACATGCACAATGTTGACTTATGGTGCACATGTAGTATTTCCAAAACCTTAGAGTTCCAACATGCTCCCAACACTATTAGTTGGCTTGTCCTCAAGCCAACGAATTTGCTTGCATAGTGCTCTTGGCATTTCGGGCACTCTTCACTTGGCTCTTTGCTCCACACTCTGTTTTTTTCTCTACACTCTACTCTCTCTGTGAAAATAAAAAATGGAAATCATGTATATGATAATTATTTACTTGTTGGGTGACTTTCCCTCCATGATACCTGAATGCTTATCTATCTACCTAGGTCTTAGCTCATTTTTAATGTCGGTCAATAGTAGGATTTACTTCCATAACTTTTGTGCACCGTGGGAAATTATTTTCATAGTTGATTTTAGATCCCTATGCTATCATCACCTGTCCTAGAACTAACTACCTACCTCTCCACCACCGTTGTATCCACCTATGTCCTGGTAACCACTTGCCATGTCCAATTGTTCCATCCTTTGATTTGTACTTGAGCATTTCTACCTTAATCTCATATGAATCTTCCAAATCCATTTTGGGTACAACTTGTCTCATCCTGCCTTATTGCCTAGAACTATCTACTCTGCCTAATTATTATGTATTTTATGAATGATCTACTTCTAAGTCCTACTCGAATCTTACATAGTGCCTATTCACTGCACCCTTACCTCCTATGCAATTCCCATTGTCAAAGCACATTCGAGCCCTGCAGTCCATGATACTTCTTTAATCAACTTCTATTCATCAGCCCTTATCAGGGCCTCTAGTTGGGTTTTTCTAATTTTGTTGTGCCAACTATACCATTGTACCAAAGTCTAAAAAACCCCAACCCATGCATGCACAAATTATCTAGTTTCTTTGATTTCTCCATTGGCTTATGGAATGCAATTTTTTTATGTGTAGTATTTTTAGGCTGCCGATGGAAGAAATCATTGATCCTTGGAAAAATATCTCTCCACGTAGGAACCTCCGATGTAAATTTGAATGTTGCATAGAATTGATTGCCTAATTTCTCCCAGTCCCTCGTTCGCCTTCTAATCTCTTCATGGATGTACCAACTTCTAGGTACCATATCCATGGTATGAAAAAACATATGAACCCATTGTGTGCTAAGAATATTCTTTGTTGTCCAGTGCCTCTCATAGAAACAAATATGTTCTTGAGGATCTTTGGTACCTTTGTACCTACTCATTAATTCAAATTCTATCATGGTATATAATCATACCTATATACACTCCACCACATATGCCCAAACATGCAGATCTATGTGGGGAATTGCTCACCAACGCATAGGTTTTCCTTTGAATACCATGTCCATGGCCTGGATCCTTTGTGTCTTAGGCACACTAATATCCATTTGTGCTAGAAATATGTCTACCATGTTGAACTATTGTAACTGTAAAGAGTATTCTATTTATTATTGAGTTATTATTCATTAGATCAATCCCCTTTTGTGGATTGATTATGTCGGGAATTGTAATTGACCAAATCCCCTTTTGTGGATTGGTTAAACCCTAAATATAAAATGCAAATTGAGAATTCGACCCCCTGGCTAATTAAAATGGATTTAACCACTAAGAAGACAAGTCAGCCCTGCCCAGTGAAGAGACACCTTTCCAGCACCT